>KV426253.1:79629-92848 GCA_001632375.1 Exidia glandulosa HHB12029 | reverse complement strand
GATTACCGACGCTGCGCAGGGATATACGCGCGGAGAACATACGCATGGACCACCGCCCGCTCACACCCGGCGTCACGCCGCACCCACAGCTCCCTTTGCATGCGCTCGACGCAGCGCCAGTCAGCGAACCCTTGCGCCGCTCCGAGGCGCCGCGTATACGCTATTTCTTCCAGGGTTTTGCGCGCGCGGAGACGGTGGGGTGGGAGCCGCAGCCGCCGACCGTGGGAACCAAACATCCGGCGGGACTCGAGGTGGACGTGACGAGCAACGCGAAGGACGAGGAACCGGAAGAGTCGACGCCTGTCGCGGCGGCGAAGCTGACCGCGGAGCCGGAGGAGGTTATGCTTCTGGCCAAGACCGACGACGAGCCCGAGACGCCTGGGTTCCCGCCGGTGGAGAGGAAGGACGACGACGACGCTGCGACGATTGTGGAGAAGGTTGCGGATTTGGATGTGACCGACAAGTCTGAGGCGGAGGACGAGATCCCGCCGCCCCCTCCGCCCGCGAGCGAGAAACGCCAGAGCACGCTCGTGGACGCCGGACCGCCACCTCCACCGCCCGCAAGAGATCCTTTCAAGAAGGACATCTTCGATCTCGGGCAGCTTTTCGCGCGCGAGTTCACCGACGTACGTTTAAACCCATCTCGCTCTCGTTCTCTGACCGCGTTGCAGAAATACTCCAACTGCGACTTCATCCAACCACTCATCGACGACATGACGACGATTCTTCCCGAGCAGCGCGTGGACGCTGAAGGCGCACTCTACTTCCTCCGTCAGATCCGGCAGTACATGGACTGGTTCGAGCAGCGGTGGGCCCTGAAACGCCGGGACGCCACCGTAGGCGACACGATGGTCAACGGGCTGTACACCGGCCTGAACCTCATGGGGATCAGGAAGTTCAGGTGGCAGGCGAGGATACAAGACCCGATGCTGCCTGAACCAGGCGCGTAAGCTTGCTCTGGAGATTTACTGTGGACGGACTATGCACGGGATCTGTTCTTGTATTTTTTGGATGCTGTTGCTTAATGGATAGACGTACGGTCCTGGAATGTTTCGCTGTGTGCCGGTGGCTGGTAAAATTTCTACTTCGGACCACCATGTCGGCGCTGCGCGTAGTTCCCCGCCAGGCCCTGCGAACATTCATACAGACATCCCGGCCGTGCGCGCGCCGCCCTATATCGACTTCGTCTGCTCGACGTAATACCGAGTCTGCGCAGGATTCTTCGTCGTGCGCAATGATACCCTGAATACGCCGCGTTATGCTAATGCGGGATTCCAGCAACGAACATGATCCCTGGGCGCACATATTCGACGCCATAGACGATGTAGAGCCCAATATCGCGGCCACGACGCGACCCAGAGGGCCGACCGCGCAGACACGGCGGCAAAGCATGACCGCGGGCGAAATTAACGCGTTCGACGGGATGTTCTCGCTCATATTCGACGCGCTCAACCAGCAGCAAGCTGCCTCCGGCGTTAAACCTCTGGGTGCGGCTCTCGAGGGCGCTGCAATCGGTCGAACGACGGGTCTAGGCGACGTCGTCGGCAAGCTGCGCGGACGGGCGAAAAAGGCGCGCTGGACGACGGCCGAGGACGAGGCGCTCGATAGGATGAAGGAGGAGATGGAGCTATGCGATACAGACGCGGCGCTGCTTACCTGGGCGAGACGGACAGTGTTCGCCGACCCGCTGCACCCTGGTCCGCTCTACCCTGCGCTCCTCGCGCTCCTCATGCGCGCATTCCGCGACCGTTTCGGCGACGCACATCTCGCGCTCTCTGTCTTCGAGCATGCGCGCCACGCGAGTATCCCGAGCTTCGTCTTCGGATGCACAACTCCCGCGTACAACGAACTGCTCCAGACGCGATGGAGTGCGTTCCGCGACTTGCGCGGCGTGCGCGATACGCTGGAGGAGATGCGCGTAAACGGGGTCGACAGCGACGGCCGGACGCGTACCCTCGTTGAAAATATCCGCCGCGACGTCGGCGAGCGTAACGCGTGGCTCGAGGACTCGATGAGCGGCGGCGAGGTTTGGGACATCGTCAAGGAGATCGACCGTTTGAGCGCTCCGCCTCCCGCGCGCGGCAGGCCACGGCCGGAGACGAACTCGAGGTCCTGGCGCGCGAGCGAGGAGTGGAAGTATCGCATGCGCGAGGGCGATGTGGATCTCAATAACGACGCGCTCGAACAAGCATGGCGGGGCGACGACGACCTGCTTGAAGATCTTCCGCTTCGGCGTAGATGATGTGCTGGGTCGACGCGGACGAACGTGGCCCCGTTCACCGTCCTTCTGCCAGTACCCTCTGATACAGTACTCTGGCTTCCTGAGGAATGAGAACTCGTGCATTTGTTCGACTCTCGTTCAGCAACTCGTGATTCGGCCTCGCTTCAATACGTTGATTCTTCTCATGTGAGAAACCACACTCGACAAACGGCGCTGTATTGCTACAGAACACCTGCCAACACCAGGGAGCCCGAGCCTGACTAGCAGAGTGTTTGGGACATACAAGTTACTATAAGGATGGTGCGTTTAAATACGGGTGATCGTCACTATATATCACTCCACCGACTTCTCATCGCGCGTGTGCTGTGCTCTGCGTCCTCTTCCAGCCTTTCTCGCGCGCGGCCCCTCGCCACTCTCGACCTCGTTGAGTCGGTAGAACATCAGCTTATTGCACCGCTGCATGACGAAGCTTGAAGCCACTACACTGCGGACCGACCATGGAGCAGCCCCTGACGACCCCCAGGGGTCGTCAGGGGTTCGGCATAAAGCGCGTATCTCCGTATGTATCGCCGATTGACCCGCTCGACATAACCCGCGCCGCAGTTCACGCGCCGGGCCTGACCACCAAGTTACGGCGCGCTTGACGAACTAGAAACGCGACTTCCCCGTCTCATTTGTCGTACTCGGACATGTCTGCAGCGACGAACGGCACGGACCGTTCGCCTGGCGTTCTTGAAAGATCTCGGGACGGTCGTAAAATCTCTCAGACGCTAATGCAACACAAAGAGTACGGTAAAAGAAATGTATTTCGTATTTATTACATGAAAAGCTTGCATCAGACTTGCTGCAACCCCGCGGCCGAGCGTCTGCACGTCCCCGAAAGGACGCGCGAAAACGAGGGCCAGCTTCATCGAGCTCTGTAAGGAGCATGTTCTCTGCTGAAGCGAGGTGCGAGCGATGTCATCGAGTGCAAGTGAAGAATGCGACACGTTTGAGTGTGCAAGACTGCAGTTAGTTTCTATAAAATAGATCCTAGCTGAGTATGTTCTAAGGAAACCAGACACGCGCCGGACGCGGTATATATACTGACAGCCGACAGGTGGTCCGTGCGTCGGTTTGATGCTGGGAAAGCGCATCCGACGGCGCACCCAATGCCGGCATGGGCGGGCTTTGAAGCACCGCTTGCCGCTTGACCTTCAATTTATCGCTGCGCCCAATACCCGCTCTACTATCCACTGCCCACACGCCACACATGTGCAGTTCCTTGATCCTCCAGACTTTGCTGAGAGCAACGCAACGTGTTCAGTCCGGGTCTGAACGGCTTCATCTACTTATTTCGCAGCCGAGCGCGAGCGCAGTTGCGGGTGTCATTGCCGCGTTGAACGCCGTAATACATCGATGGCCCATCGATTCTCTCGATGACCGCTACAGCAATACGCCGAATGAGGTGTGTCCGCAGTGCGGCACCGAGTTCTTCAAAGCTTCGACAGTCGTGTGAAGCCCATCCCCGGTGGGAAAACTCCCGCCGATATCACTCCGGGTCTGCAGGTGAAGCTGGCGTCTTGGTGGTGATGACTCTCGTCCGCGTTGAAGGAGTCGTGTCTCTCGCTCAACGCGCTTTTACGTTGTCCACTCGCCTTTCGTCTGCCAAGTGCTTCTTCTGCGACGTGACACCTGACATCTGCCATGCTCGCGGTTGCGCAAGAGCAGCATGGCAGCCCGGGATTCGCCAAGATCTTTGCCTCCGAGCTATTCAACGATAAGTACATGATCTGCAAGTTCCCCTCTCACGTTTCCCTTCTCATCTCCCTCCCTTCCTTGGCTTGTTTTCCGTAATGTCGGATGGTTATACCACCCCGGATGCGTTGGGTTATCGTCAGTCTTTCATTCGTGCCTTGTCAGCGGACATTGACACGAACGCAGAGTTGGGCGAGGTTGCATGCGCTACCCTATTCTTCTGGGACTGGTGTACGTCCGTCTTCAACGATTAGATTCAAAAGACTTGCGGACGAGCCCATCTGAAGGCCTAACGTTTTCTGACGAAGTACGCAACTCATGCCCGCGAGAGCAGCCAACAGTATTGAACTCGCTCTCTAGGTCATCTTGATATGGGTCCGTCTATTCGCTGACCTGATGTTGCGCGACTTAGTGAATCCTCTTTAGTTTCGTCCATGGAAGGCGTCCACATACCTCTTCCTTTCCGTGAGTTCGCTGTTGTCGCACGAAGACGTACTGACGCTATTACAGTTGCGCTACATAACCTTTGCTCTTATCACCTTCAACACGTACGCGATGTCCGAGACGTTACCAAAGGAGGTGCGTTACATCGGCTCTAGACAGTGACGTCTTACACAAGACGTCTCTTGCAGTGGTACGTTAAGCCGCGCAGATGTCAGCAAATAGCATGATCACGTCGGCCGCAGGCGCAACGCCCGTACCTGGATGAGAGCAGCTTTCATGATCGCCATTATTGCGATTGTAGAGAGTGCGTGTCCGTGGACTCCCGCTGTGCATTCTCACCGAACGTCGATCTCGCAGTCATTCTACAGTTGCGCGTGTATGTCATGTACATGCGCTCGAAGAAGATCCTCATATCAAACGCTATCCTGTTCGTGAGCGTCCTCGCCACCGGAGGAGGATTATTCGTCAAATTTGGAGGGCACATTAAATGTGCGTCCAACCCTTCATCCTACCTGAGACTCTAACTCATTCGATTACGGCAGATCTTCCATACTCTCCGGAATGCGGCGTCAACTGCGCCGTCTACCCACGGGGGATTGGATACTGCTTCATACCGCGTAAGCCTTGGACTAGCACTATGAGCGAGGTCTCAAAAGCCATCCGCAGCCCTTCTCTTTGAAGCGTATCTCGCATTCCTTATGATCCGGAAGAGTTGGCAGGAGCGGCGCCTTCTGCCTCACCAGAATGGCTCCGATATCTTCCACATCCTTATAAGGGACTCCCTCGTTTACTTCATCATGTGCGTTTCCGCCTATACTGTCGTCTCTTGAGCCGCCGCTCAGCATTTTACAGGGTGTCAATCGCGATGGCGACGGCCATATTGTTATTCCTCCTTGCGCCTGTGCGTTGACCACCGTCGACGACTACGACGCTCCATCTGACTTGAATTAATATCAGGAGAGCGCGCTCTGGGTCGATACGTATGGGCTTTCTCATTAGTGTCCGTCGTTATGGCTCACTAATCGTAGGTTCCTCGATGCGTCCGGGGCCGTCGGTGGCACGCGACTTATCCTCTCCATGCTCGGATCCGTCCATTCTCCCACTTCGATCGAGGAAGAATTTGGTAGTATAGCTCTCACCAGGGCGTTTCCTACGCAAGTCCGTGGGACCGCTTCCCAGTGGGGCTCAAGAGGGGATAGCAGAGATGTTCGTGCGCAGCACAATCGTGCTGCTGACAGCTGGCTAAGTTTGTAACTGTGATTGGCCTCCGCCCTTTGTATACCAACATGTAGGATAGCGTCCACTTCTCGGGAAATTGAAGGATCGGGTTGTAACACACTGGCACTGTTGTTGTATTACGTCTGCGTTCAAATTGACCAGAAGCAATAGCTTGACATGGCGCAAAGACCAGCCTGTACAGCACGCATGTTACCTGTCGTCACCTGCTGCGATGTGCGCGTCACGAGTGAATGCCGCCGGAAGAACAGCCTGAGCGGGCTTCAAAGCCGCGCTCGCGGCTTTCCCTTCCGAGTCTATTTGTCCACGGATATCGCGCCAGAAGACGCAACAGACGCTCGAGAGCATGCGACTGTGTCGCCGCCATAGGACTTGCATTTTGGAGCTAAACACATGCCTAGCAGAGACCGACCTCCTTCAAGTTGCGGTACCACTTCGACGACACTGCCGACTACGGCCGTTTCAGGTGCGCCTCGCAACTGTTCAGTTCGGACTCTCAGCAGACCCCAGCGTACCGGTGCAACGGAATGATGCATCCCTGTGCACTATCTGTCTTGCTCTTGTCAGAACAGCGCCTCCAAAGCTTCACTGTGGCTAGCGCATCAGCGTCTCGCGGAAGTGAGGTCAAGGGTCACCGTCACCGCTGCGTCACCCAGAAGGTCCAAATCGCACATGTGCACCCCTCAGCTAGCATTCTGTAATCCATTGCCAGTCGACGTCGTTCTCCAAGTCCGACGGGTCGTCAGGCTCTAGGCGGTGGCGTGGCGTTCCTCCAGCCGAACCGGCCGCGGGCGATCCTTTACTGCTGCCTCATGTGCGGTAGGGCAGTCTATACAAACGGCTACATATCGGCCCATCACAAGGCCGTTCAGCGACACAGGCTCAGCTGCAAGCGCCTCCCCAGGTTAGATAAGGGCAAGCTCGGCGTACGTCGACGGGTGGCCCGTCTCCTCCGTCCCACAACCTTCCTAAACGGGAAGGACCGTCATTCTCGCGAGCAGACGCCCAGGGCCCACTCATGGACGCGGCGACAGGGTCTGGCAGTAATGCTGGCATGTCGTCGGTTCGGGACGTCCTTTATGGACAGGCTGAGCTGCGGTGGCGGCTGGTGTGGAGAGGATAGTACGCGCGGCTAAGCCGTGCGGGCAGGAACGACAACCGCGCGACGCTGTGTGGTACGCCACGTTACAGACTCACGCGTAGCCTGCCGCTTGCGCAGGGCGCGGTTTCCGTCATCGTGGACGCTGCTCCGGTGGCCCGGTGGCCCTCCAGGGCGCTTGGAGAGGTTGTGGGCGCTCAGGCGGTGGCGAACGCCGTTAATGGCGGTCTGTCATTCGTCTGGCGCTGCTCGCATCTCCGGTCCGCGTCGTGTGTGGTCGAACGTACGGCCCGTAGTTCTCTGGTGGACACCGTGCTCGCCTGCTCGACCAGTCTCGTCGTCGCTGTGCGCGGTCTGGACCTTTTCGATCACTGGGCCGACGGGTAGTGCGGATGCACGGGGCCGAGCGCACTAGTCGCGCCTACCCCATCTCTCCATTAGCTCGGTCGACGGTACCTGGATCACTCCTGTCTCACTCTGTCGCCGTTACACACCTGATCCCTCGAACCCTTGGCCGTGTAGAGGGAGAATGTGCCGCATGTACAACCTGCGTTGCTTCTGCCTCTGCCTCGGAGGATTGGAAGACAAGGCTTACGAGTCAACGCGAGCTGGAGCTACGCTCTTGGGCGCGTCACGTGCTGTGCACCCGGAGCCGTCAAGAGCTCGTGCTGGACCGGCGGAGATGATCCAGCTCCTTTCGGTACTGAGGGCATACTGGCGACGCTCGCACTCGCGCGTTTCGTGCGTGACGTACTGGAAGTCTCCAGCGGAACGGCTATGTATTGTCCCTCGTCACTAAACTTGGGACTTATTTTTACAGCAACTTATTTTTACAGTGTGCAACTGGCCCTGGTACGCAGGTCGTGTCTACGACGGCGGCTGAAGCACCGCACCGGGACAGCCGTGCCCATCGCACTCGTGGGGCACGTGCTGACAGTTCAGCAGTCGATTACGGCTGAACAGCGCTCAGTTGCGGCCTACTTAGACTTAATCCTCGCATATTGGAAGCCGTGGTGGTCGAGGAGTTGTATGGATTACCGGCGGACCGGTGTTCATTCCCACGAGGTTTTACTCGACAACCAGCCAGTCAGGGCCGGCGGTGGAAGGTATGCAGGAAGATCGGCGTAGGCGTAATGGGAGTGTCCGGCTCTTCTCGTGCAAGGAGAGCGGAACGGGGGTTACTGAATGGACCTCTGTCTTATGTATTTATCCTATCCTATCCTATCCTCGGGATCCCGTTTCATTGCCCCCTCTCGTTCGATCTCTTCGTTTAATTCCCTCGAGCGCCGGTCGCTCGTTGCGCCTGCCCCAAGTACAGCATCATTATGGCCGCATATACCGATAGCTATCGTACGTACGTAAGTCAATGTATGCCCCTTTATGATACTGACGGGTAGCGCTCCTAAGGCCTCGGCGAGGTTGCGTGCAGCGCACTCTTCTTTTGGGACTGGTGGCGGCATCGGGGAAAACACGGATTGTTTGTCACCGGTTCCGAGACAGATTGCCAACCACTCAAACTCACGCCAACCGATGGCCATCCATGCCATCCCTGACAATCTCCTCGGCCAGCGATCGGTACATGGAAAAACCAAGGTCTTAGCGATCATCATCCTATATCCTCTTGTACGTGAGATTCTCAACCCCATACAGCATGACATCTGAATGGCCGCCTCAACTCAACCTTGACACCAGGTTGACATTGCCAGGCAATGGGCTTACAGACGGGTGGCGGCTCGTCCTCAGCTCGTGCATTCTGCTGCTCAATTCTACTCCTTTCTAGTTACTCTTCGCTTTACTCGCACGCTTCGGGAAAAGATGATGCAAATGCTGGGTGATATTGCTAGACACTATATGTACACGCGAGGCAGCGACGGTAGGTAGGTAGGTAGGTAGGTAGATACACGGCATGTGGACCTATACAGATGCGCCGCGCTTCGCGACCAATAGGGAAATTCCTCTTGGCCGCGGTGTACCAACCCACCCCGACGCGACCGAGCGGGGAGGAATGTAACGGGGAAGGGCGAGAACAGTTCGACACTTCGGCAGAGCTGAAAAAAGCAATTGAACGGGATACTGACCTGGGTGGGGAACGCGAGAGCGTGAGCGCACTGTGAGCTTGGCTGGGCAAGCAAACACCGTAGCGACGAGATCTGGACGCGCACGTTCAGGAACACAGCAAGTTGAGAGAAAAATAAAATATACGTACACGAGGAGGAGCAGAGCCATGGAGGCAGGTCGCGTGCCACGAGGTGTGAGGAGACGAATTCTGTAGCGAGGGTCAGAACACGGCGAGTATCGACGGCTGAGCACGCACAGAAAAAGCAAAACGAACATTGTGGCACGCGACGCGAGCCTGTGGAAAGTGTCAGAAGTGCGGATATAGTACTGGTGGACGCAACATACGGGGACGAGGTCTGGACGATGTTAACGCGAGGTTGAGGAACGGAGCACGAGGTGAAGGACAACGGCGACGACGGGCCCGGGCAGGAAACTGGGACCCATGGCTACATGTCGCCCCACGTGTGCTGAGGGTGGGTTAACGTGTGCAAATGTGCGCCATGTCTGACTGCCTCACCTGCCGGCGCAACGACAACGCTTGTCACGAAGAGAGGAAAGAGACAGAGTCGGTCGGTCGATTCGCACTCCGTAGATTCGTTGACTGACGGCTCGGAATCAACTCGGAGCTGTACAGCCGGCTTGCGAGTTGATCCAAGGTGTCATGAAATCTCACCACCCGCTTCCGACAAAGTAATATCTCATAAAAGTGACAATAAATATGTGTTATGCACTATTGGGCTCAGCACAGGGGATAAATTCAACATGGACGAGCACGGAGCAGTCACGCGCATGTGCGCGCGCTTCCGGCGAGTCAAGGTTCCCAGTCGCCTAAGTCCTCGCACACAGTGCTTGGATCCATTCTCATGGCCAGCCCATAATAGGCTTGCGCCGAGATAGCAATCAGGCTGCAAACGGATGGGAAACACCAACCCGCGCTGGTGTTGGATGGCCAACGGATGGCCATCGCACACAAGCCTTCCATCGGTCGGCAACCCGGTTTCTTCGGATGGCCCGACGCCGATCGCTTGCAGACCAAACAATCCACGCAATCACCATACAAGACTTTCGGGTTTTCCCCGATGGCCTGTGCGGATCGCTCCGGAGTGTTCACTACTACGTGATGCTGACACTTTTTCTGAGGCATTACCCTGGCGGATGAGGTGAGTCGTAAGCTGTGGAGTTCCCTCGTTTAGACATATATTTCACACGGGGCCGTACCGTATGTCCCGTAAAGTGACGAAAAATTCCCGGTACAACACAATTTGTCGAAAGTACAGTATGATGCATGCGGTAGGTGCACTTTTGTAAAATATGTATAAAATCACGTCCCCTCGGCATGCTCGATGGCTCCTCCGAGAACCCTGCTCGAGCTTTGCAAATGTTATCAAGCCCACCGCGCCCCACGGTCTCGGTGTCTGACGCGTTCGCGTGCGCCCCACGCTCTTCGCGCCGATGCGCTGCCGCACGCGCGCCCCGCACTAGCTGTGATTACTGATAACTGCAAGCGGGCGACCTGGACACCTGAGTTGCAAGCGGTGGCGTGCGTCACTGTTGTCTCGCGCGCGATTCGCCTTTTGCACCAATTTTTGCGCTGGCCCTCGTACTTTTCAGTTCATAGAACTCTGACCTTCGTCACGAGCGGGCAATACTGGCATAGAGCGCAGGTATTTAGCCGGCATAGACGCAAGATCTCAGCGCACGTCACTTGCGGCGCACGCAAGGACGGCGCGACGCGGCAACGGCGACAGCGCGCGCGAGACGTCACCCCCAAGCATGTCGCATACGAGATCTGAGAGGGTAAGCGTAATCGTGCAGCGAGCACCCAGTCAAAGCGGTGGCTGCGGGGTCGAAACGCTGTGGTAACGCGCGAGTGAGTAGCTAGCAAGATCATGGTGCGGCATCGTCATCCGTTGCCTGGCGAGTTAGGGTGATGTTTCATCGTTATGAGAGTCGAGAAACGGAACTAAAGCGGCGTTAAGCAGCCCAAAGACAATCAGACACTCAAGAATTGGGCAAGAGCCGCATCCGTCGCCGGAAGACGAGGCAACGCTCAGATCGTCGGGGTTCGAAGCCATCGGACTCGGCCGAGCTCGTCGATTTTACATAAAATTTGCGGCCATTTGTGTAGCTGGCCGACCGATCCTTTGGTTGCGCACATTTATTGTATGGTCGGAATTTTTCGTCAGTTTACGGGACATAGTACCGCAGATTGAGTTGATATGGGTGTGTTGCTACCTACTCTCTCAGGACGATGTCCCCGTTAACTGTTCACCTAGCGTCGGCCTTGGAAGGCCTCGGCATATATATTCTTGACTGTAAGTCGAACCCGAGCAGTTGGCAGTGGTCCGCCGCCGATCTGACAACCCAAGTTGCGGTATACGACCTTTGGACTCCTCTGCTTCAATATATACGCCATGACATCTGGCACATCGACTCCCGAGGTATGCAAATACGCTTTCATTATCTACTACTCATCCGATCTACAGTGGTACGCATTTGGTAGATGGTTATTGGGGCGCTGTGTAACATCATTCTGCCGCAGGCGCAACGGACGGACATGGACCCGGACAATATTGACGATTTTCATCATGGCAATAGTAGAGAGTAAGACTGAGAGGATTATCAAACAGATTGATGGGTTAACTCTGAAGACAGTCACCTTACAGCTGCGCGTTTACGTTATGTACATGCGCTCTCGGACGATTCTCCGCTGCAACGCGATCCTATTCGTGGCGATGTTGGTTGCAGTCATCATCAGGAAAAACGACCTATGCTATGGTATACTATGGGGCCTTCATAGCGATCATAGAGCTGTAGACAAACCCCCCTATTCGGTAGCATTTCATAGCAACTCATAGCGCACAGCCGGTGATCCATAGCGCTCCATAGCGCAGCATAGGTTTCGGCTAAAACACCATAGCTATCTGTACGGGCTGTCTACACAAGCTATGGGAGCTACAGGCTCGTACCGCTCTCATTTGACCCGCCTAGCACGAGCTCGTAGGGATACTTCCGGTTACAGCCTCAGAGTGGGACTGGAAAAGAAATCAGGGAAAGCAGCTATATTGCACAATAATAATGTCTAACAGTATCGTAGCTAGGTATACAGCGAGAGGCACCTCGGCCCTGAAGAAGAAGGTCCGGCAACGCAAACGAGAGCTCGAGTAGCACATAGCGGAGAAATAGGGGATAACGCAGAACGGTGGCAAGGAGGGTGGACAGCAGCCTTCAGCGGGTAGGGTTGAAGCTGAGAACGATGCGGGTAAACGAGAAGGTGTGTACGGGGCGGCAACGAGAATGAAACGAAGAACTGCAGGAGGTAATTTAGCAGGAGTAGAGGGCAACGCGCAACACGCACCTTCGCAGCCTGTATGAGCGAGGGCAGGTAGAGCTAGAAAATGAGTGTTAGTCGATGGACAGGCGTCAGACGCAACGTGGACGTACCACGCGACGACGACAAAAGGAAAGCGCGCACAGTCGACACCAACGTCTGGAGAGGACTGGTTAGTATTCGGCGGCGCACGTTGACAAAAAGGGGAATGAGGCTATCGTGGAAAGGCGAGTAAGAGGAACGGATGGTCAAACGAAAATTGTCGGGAAAGAGAGCGAACTGCTGACCTTCAAATCGGGCCGGCAACGTTACAGTCCACCGGCGACGTCCGAGTCGAGTTTGGAAATGGTTAAGTCCCCACGGAACGCGCCACGATCCATCCCGCCCGCAGAGCGTCTCCATGCCGGTGTCGCAACATCTTCCCGAAACCGTTTTCGCGTCGCGTCCAACGTGTACAAGGCCGGGATATATCGGCTTCTACGCCATCCTGCTCCAGCGCGCGATCTGCCCGACAGCGGCGCGTCGCCGCCATTGCCAGCGGCAACCGCAAGATACACCGTGCACGATCCGGACGCCAGCACACTACCGAAGGCTGTGCTCGCGTCGTGTACCGTGGTGGGCTGGCGCATGGCCAAGGTTCCCCGGCATGTTCGCCGTGTGCTCTACCTCGCGTACCAGACGAGCATCAGCATTGCGGCCAATTGTACTATATTTGAAATACCAATACCACGTATTCACTCGCCCCAGTTTGTGTGAAACGCCCCGTGCCTCATCGCTTGCGAGAGATAAGTAGTGCAATCCAGAGCGAAAGCTCCTACAACGCATATGTATCTATGCTACTCTACAGGTATGATGCAATTCTCTATGATTACCTATGGAGACAACCGCAAAGTCTATAGAGGCTACAGTGTACTACAGAACTGCGCACGGGCTCTATGAATGACTACGGATTGCTATGAGCCGAACATTCGGCGCTACAGTTTGCTACAGTTTGCTATATACCGAACCGCCGGGGCTATGGATTGCTATAACACGCTACGGGGTGTGTATAGATTACCCCCGATTTCTGTAGCGTTTAGGTTTTTCCTGATGA
>KV426253.1:53276-63579 GCA_001632375.1 Exidia glandulosa HHB12029 | reverse complement strand
CTAGACTGCGAGATACTGTGGAGCAGCTCTCGCCAACGCGTTGGGAATACTGGTCGCGCGCGCAGTGAGTGGTACGCATTTGGTAGATGGTTATTTGGGCGCTGTGTAACATCATTCTGCCGCAGGCGCAACGGACGGACATGGACCCGGACAATATTGACGATTTTCATCATGGCAATAGTAGAGAGTAAGACTGAGAGAATTTCCAAACAGATTGATGGGTTAACTCTGAAGACAGTCACCTTACAGCTGCGCGTTTACGTCATGTACATGCGCTCTCGGACGATCCTCCGCTGCAACGCGATCCTATTCGTGGCGATGTTGGTTGCAGTCATAACCCTCTTCGTAATTTTTGGAGGACGCATCAAGTGTACGTGTCTGCATTCCGACCTGGCGTCGGCAAAGCATAACCGAAGTTCAAACAGATTTGCCTCATGATCGGGACTGTGGATACTGCACGATCTATCCACGCGAACTATCCTTCTGCTTCGTACCACGTGCGTGCACGATGATTCCGAAATACCAATAGCTCATTCAGTTGATAGCTCTTATGTACGAGACATACTTGGCCTTTCTGATGATGAGAAAGACATGGCAAGACCACAGGCTTATCCATGATCTCAAGGAGTGCAACATCTTCTTTGTCCTTATCAGAGACTCCCTGGGATATTTTGTATTGTGCGCTTTATACGCCATAATCCACCTACCGACTCTGACATATCTGGCTCAGCGTTTCCAGTGCACTTGCCGCAGCCATCGTCATGTTTTCTACCGCGCCGGTACATCACATTTTGGATCAGATAGACGTAATCTCACGCGGACCTGTTCAGGAGAATGCGCTCTGGACGGATTTGTAGGTGGTAAAAGCGCATTCAGTATAAGAATTGACATCACGCAGACTTATCGACACATTCGGGGCCATCGGGGGCACTCGCTTGATCTTCTCCATGGTGAGAGCGGCCGGGCACCCTGAATGGAACACCACAAGTACAGCAATGTCCGGAAGCATTGCCATCACACTGGCGTTTGCGGCGCAGTCCGGCGAAACGACGAGGGAGGATCCGGAGGTCTGACGAGTTCAGCAATGGCATACGTGAGGCCATACTGGCATCACTCTTATCCGCACGTAGTACTCTATAGCTTCTACTGTATGTCATCTTAATAGGCCGTGCCCTTGCAGACGTGTTGTTCTAATTCAAAGACCGCTGTCTCCGAAGCCGCAGCCGGCCGTTGCGGCCCGGATGCGTTCTTGGCACTCACCATGGTGAGGGCGACCACCATGGGACTTGAATTTGCATGCCACGCTGCGCAGAGTCTTTGTCATGTCGGTCGGACCTGCACCGTAGCTTTCACAGAACGCTATACCGGATCCATACAGTCCAGACGCCGTACCGTTGCAAGAGTTCTCGACTCCTGCTACAACATGTACCAGGCTCCGCGCTCTATGCAAAACTGATGCCCCGAACAATCTCGCTGCTTCCCGCCTTGGCGTTGGCGATGCGCTGTCCAGCTTCGCATTTGGCGCGTTGTCAGGTCGGTCCCGAGTCTTTCGACGTGCATCCCCCAAGACTGCGCCCGTCTCGATCTCGTGCCATTTTCTTTCCTGGGTCATTCCCTGCGATGTGGCACAAGTCGACGGTAGCGTTTGTTGCTTCGGTTTGGCAGGGGTCCGGATGTCCAGTCTTCATGAGTAGCTTTGCTCAGCCAGGCTTACTATCGGCCAGGCCATCCTTCTTGTGGCACCCGCCATCTGTCAGATGTACTGTTGCGCAAGCGGTCACAGGTGCATGCGCCCCCGGACGGGAAGACGTGATAAGGACGTGCCCTTCAAGTTCCTCTGACGTTCTCGTTGTTATCCCTTCTCTTCCCGGGCTGCTACTCGTAGTTGCTCGTTACTTAGACAATGTCGGCGTACACAGGGACCTATCGTAAAGTCTTCGCTCGGTTACGACGACAGCAAACGTTGACGCGGTCGCAGGCTTGGGCGAGGTCGCATGTGCTTCACTTTTCTTTTGGGACTGGTGTACGTCTCACTCTTGACACTGCTTCGATGCCAGGCTTACGAGCCTCTCTACAGGCCTGACATTCTCTGACGAAGTACTGCGACCCATGAGCACGAGCGTAGCTCTAACGTGCCTCGCTTCAGGTCGAATTGATTTGGGTGAGTCTGCTCACTGTCCTACTGTGTGGACCTTCTGATCCATCTTATAGCGGCGACCCTGGAAGGCGTCTGCGTACTTATTCCTTTCCGTGGGCTCGCTTTTGGCATACTCTTATATCCCCACTGACACCGCTCAAGTTGCGCTACACGACCTTTGCTCTCATGTTCTTCAATACGTACGCGATGTCCGAGACGCTACCTACAGAGGTCTGTTGCGACGCGTTTGAACGTCTAATCCACCATTTGACGAACTCTCGTAGTGGTACGCTCAACTCCACCTGCGTATCTGAAGCACATCGTAACGCGAGCCACAGGCGCAACGCGCGAACCTGGATCAGAACGATTCTCATGATCGCAATCATTGCGATTGTGGAGGGTGAGCAGTGATCGATAACATCATGGGCTGAGAACACTGATAGACGTATATTTTACAGTTATTTTACAGTTACGCGTATACGTCATGTACATGCGCTCAAGGAAGATCCTCGTAACCAACTTGGTCGTATTCTTGGGGGTCATTGCAGTCGTGGGAGGGCTCTTCTCTCAATTCGGAGGTCGCATCAAATGTTCGATAAACCTTTGACTACTCTGCGCTTCGCTCAATCATGGCAGACCTCCCGTACTCCCCGGAATGCGGATATTGCACCATCTATCCTCGCGGGCTTGGCTATTGCTTCATACCGCGTGAGTAGTGACGTATATTAGCGGATAAAACTCTGAGATTCATAAAACAGCCCTCGTCTACGAGGCCTACCTCGCATTTCTCATGGTCCGGAAGAGCTGGCAGGATCGACGCCTTCTCCCTCAACTGGATGGCCGCGACATCTTTTGCATCCTCATCAGGGACTCTCTCATCTATTTCATCATGTACGTCTCTTCTGGATTCTTGCACGGGTTCTCATCGTCTACAGGGTGTCAATCGCGCTGGCGACGGCCATATTCATGTTCTCATTTGCACCTGTGCGTCCGTAGCAGTCGCGCGCAAGACGCCTTTCACTCACACTATCCGAATGAAACTAGGAGAAGGCGCTCTGGGCTGACCTGTAGGGGTATCTACAGTACCAGCTATGTCCTGAGGCTGACCGTCTGCAGGCTCGTCGACACGTTCGGAGCCGTCGGTGGCACGCGACTTATTTTCTCCATGCTGGGAGCTGTCCACACTCAGCCCTCGCACGCAACAAGCGAAGCAGTATCCGGAAGCGTGGCTATCAGCATCGCGTTCCCTTCGCATCATCGTGGGACTGTCCGAGGGTTACGCGGCATGGCGAACGCTGTATGACTGCGAAGTCACGTTCCACGTGATGTGACATTGTGATATCGAGTACATGCACTTCATGTGCGACGTTTCCTCACCTCGTTGCTTCTGCACTCACATGTTCACTACCAAGTATATATTCAGTACCACCATCGCTTCTTCGTCTCGATCCCGTGGAAGTCCACCTCGTACGCAATCGGCTGTGCAACACGAGATTCGTTGACTGGGCGACTTAAGCGCCTGTCTAACACTCTGTCTCTGCGACGGAGTTGTGCTTGGCATGAAGGACCCGGACGATGACCGGACAGTGACTTGCTCAATTTCAACGAATACCTGCGCTTACCTGATTGCGACAATCCCCTTTCACTGAAGTGGCTGCAGGCGCCTGCGGCTCCGTCGTCTGCCCGTATGGAGTCCCGCAACTACCGATTACCGTCCTTTGTTCATCTCCCCTCGTCCCTGAAAGCTCTGCGAGCGAATAAGTTAGCAATCACCGCAGATACTGAACGCGCCGTCTGGCTTCAAGTTTGCAACGACCTAGAAGCTTGCACTGAGCGCTGAACGTTCTGAGCACTGAGAACGCCTCTGCAGGGAGCGCAAGCCTCCGGATCGGCCTCATCGTCGCTCAGAAGGCAGAAGACCTCCTGCACTCCCCTGGATTAATCAAGATAAAGCGATCTGCAGTCTCATCTCATGTCTACTCACCGCCACTGACATTCAGGGCCGCCGCCGCCGCCGCAGACTATCCTTCACCGGAGCCAACAGCGCCGGCTCCCGAGCCTATACGCACTCTATTCCCCGCCCCGACGTCGGGCCTGGCAACACAACAACGTCTCATATGAGTGATTGCCTTGAATGCCCAATATACACCCCCCCAGGGGGTCGGCCCGATAGCGGTTTCCATATACGGTGACCCCCCCGCTGGGTCGTGGGAATTTCGCACAGCCCGCTTCCTGCGTCGAGCTCCAAGACGCTCTTTCTGCACGGAAAACTCGATAGTCTGGCAGGAGCCAGCTCTGATGGGCCCTCCTGCAAGACCCAGATGTCCACGGTCTGGGGAAACCGCTGTAGGACCCGTTCAAACCGGCGCTTGAACAGCGGCTGTGTCAATGTTTGCAGGACCGGGGGGGTCACCATATTTGGAAATGTTATCGAGCCGACCCCCTGCACCCCCCTGAACCTCGTTCTGTCGCCTGGGGGGACACAACCGCTCTGTGATATTTAATTTGCCCGCTGCTCAAGTACAGCTCAATCACGTCGCGCACTGCGCCCTCTGCGCCCGATGGACATCAGCGTCGCAAATCCTGGCGGTATGTATGCTTTTGCCGCGCGCCGAACTGATGAGATGCCAACTCACTTCGCCGCGGAACTGTATTGCGGGCGAGAACGAGCGCAACCCCCGCACTCTCCCGATCATGAAGGATACAGAGACGACCTGAGATGAGAATGGTGCATGCAGTGCATGATGCAGTAATATTGCATTCGTCCGGGACTCAAATCTAACTACCTAACTAGCTAAAAGCCTGGGCATGCCTCCGGCAAAAGGTCTGAACGTCACCACCTCCAACAAGTGAAGAAACCGCTCCGATGAGAAAGGAAGGGAAAGGACTCCGTCACCAAGCTCCAGCATGATGGGAAAAGGAGGACGAGTTAAACTATCAAGAAAGGGGGTAGAGATGTATGATAGGCAAATGGGGGAGAACGGACGAGGAACGCGCAAGTAAGAGTGAGGGCTACAACTATGGGGTTTTCCGAGTTCTTGAGAGAGTGCGAGAGGGGGGCAAAGAGAACGAGAATGGGCCGCGGTTCCGGTACCGGAACTGGGCGCCATGCCGAGCGCGCGCCAAACGACGTGTGGTATCGGCGGAGGGGCGACGGCGGTGGCGGCGAGAAGCGTCCGTCCGACGGCGGAGAAGGTGCAGCCGTTATGCGCCGTGGAGAAAGACAGGAGGACCGAGTAAATGTGGAGAGGGCTCCAGCCGACGCCGAGAAATAAATGTCGAGCATACGATACGTTTTGTCGCCGCGAGTGGAAGGGAGAGGGCCGAGCGCAGAGCAGAGAAAGAATAATACAGATACGATAACGCGTTGCAAGAGCGAGAGAGAGAGCGAGCAGGATTAGAACAGCGGACGCCGCACGAGGGATACTTTCGACAAAGCTGAAGATCCGTAATTTACTTCCTGCTCGTCGGTGTCAGCGCAAAGTCCAACGCAACATGCACCGTGAGGAAAACATACCCAATGTACCCGGTGAAACCAGTAGCGCTGGTCGGCGAGCTCCCCGTCTGACGACCTGACCCGATGGGAGCCAAAGGAGCCAACTGCAGGTCGGGACGCGCCCTCGAGCGCTCGCTCACGTCGCCGGCAGTCCACATGCTGAGCGCCGCGACGCTGGCACGCTGCGGCTGACGAGGCTGCGTCCAGATAGACTGCACCTCGGGCATCGAGCCCATCGCGCGCGGCACCGGGGGCGGCAGCTGCTGCTGCTGTGACGAACTGGAGCGCGAGTCGAGGCTTGAGCGTGTTGAAGTCGTGCCCGTCCCCGGACGACTAAGCGAGAGCTCCGAGTCCTCCTCCTCAACGTCCTCGATGCCCTCCTCCTGCTCGAACTTGAGCATGCGCAGCGCGTCGAGGTCCAGCGATGCCGTGTGACGAGGTGCGCAATCAAAGTCGCGGTCGCGGCCAAGCGACGACGGGATCGCAGCGACACTGCCGAACCGACGCGCGTACGGCGACGGGGCAGATGGAAGCGGCGGAAGCTCGAAATCGCTGGAGGAGCTAGCAAACGAGAACGTATCGCTCTTCGCAGAAGTCGGACCCGCGGACCAACTTCCCAAGTTCATGCCAGGGGAGACCATGGTGTTGAGCGGCGGCGGGCGGTGCCCAAGGTGCGGGAGCTGGTGCGCAGTCTGGAGGTACGACGCAGACAGCGGCGCACGATGCGGCGACGACGAGTTGGAGCTGGACGCGAACGGGCTGTTATTGCTCGGCGGCCAAGCAGAGCCGCCTCCAGTCTGCACCTGCACCTGCGCGCGGAGCGAAGGCTGCGATGCGAAGCGCGTGAGGCGGCTCGCCTGCGAGGCAGACGGACGGCCATGACCAAGATCGCCGAACGCGCCCATGGGATGGCCACCGCTCAAGTCAAGTACCTCGTTCGGTGGCGTAGGGATGCCGGAGCCTGGCTGGGCACCGAAGCCAAGACCAGAGTACGGCTTGGGCGAAGCGTCGGGAAGCGCGATGGGAAGCTGGTATGGAGGCGGCGGAGGCGGTGGCAGCGGCTGCTGGACAGGCGTAGCGGATGCATTGGTCGCGGTGGGGCTGAACGGCGAGGTGAACTGCACGGCGGCCGCAGCGGCGTGCTGCTGAGCGAGAAGCGATGCGAGCAGGTTGATGCGGTCTTGCTGGGCTGCCGTGGTGACGTTGTCGCTATTGCCTTCTGCGAACGGGAAGCTGGACGGGTGGCGTGTCAGATAGGGTGGCGAGGATCGTGTGTCAAGTGAAGAGTGCTCACCATGTCTGATTGAAAGGAACGGCGCGAAGAAGAAGAAGAAGAGATGAGCGACGCGTCGAGAAGAAGCGTGCGACGGGATGCACGCACCTGGCAGACCTTGCGCCTCCGCCAGTTGTGGTACTCGCAGCGCTGGCAGATCCAGTCGCCGGGCTGTAGCCAGTGGCGCTCCTTAGCAACGGCACGAGGAGAAGAATAGGGTTTGGACGTGTGACATACCTGGTGCTCGATGGGTCCCTTGTTGCCCGTGTTGAGGATCGGCGGCTGCACCGAACTGGCCATGGGAGGGCGGATCTGGCCCTGTTCAGGGAAGGGCTCGTTGTCGGGCCAGAAGATGATGCACGGCGCGAGCGGGTCGCTCGACACGTTCTGCACCTTGCCGCCGACGCTGAACGATCGACCGGAAGGCGTGAGGAGGGACTGGCCGTTCGGAGACTTGGTCTGCATGGACAGCGTCGGCGTCGTCGCTGCGAACCGCGGGGACTGCATCTGCAACGCTGACTGTGGGGAAGCCCAGGGCATCGGCGACGCGTAGTTGGGAGTCGCGGGCGAGGTGACGGGCAGCGGGGGGCGCGGACCACCACACGAGATGCAGGCGATGTTGCGCGAGAAGTTGTGGACGGAGCAGAAGGGGCGCGGGCACAACCAGTCGCCCTGTCTGAACGCGTTCGAGGGCGAGCGTGGGTTGGGCGGGTTGGTGGAGAGCGTGTAGGAGTACTGGGCTGCGGCAAAGTCGTCCATATTGTTCCTCTGGGTGGCGTGAGATTTGGTGAGAGATGGCAGGAGGCAAGTGAGACGGACTATGTGGACCCTTTTGAGCTTGTCGAGGTTGTTGAGGAGGTCCGAGTCGAGGGCGGTGGCAATCGAGAGGTTAGCGCCGGACAGGGAGAGCGCCGCCGCAGCCTAAAACGCGTGCCGTCAGTGAGCCGACGTTCGGAATTGCGCTCGCCGCCACAGCTGACCTCCTCGTGCGTCGCGAAGACGGCCCAGGCAGAGTGCTCGTCGCCGTCGCGCAGCGTCCAGAACGAGACCGGGCGGTGCGCGCTGGAGTGGCCGAACGCGGTGGCGAGCACGTTGGACGGGTCGAACGGGAGGTTGAATATCTGAGCTCGCCGTTGAGCGCGTCGTCAGGGGGGAAAGTCTCCTGAGCATGACGCACCCTAATGACCCGCGAACGCGTGCCAACAAACTGGTCGTACTGGTCGCGACCCATGGTGCGCGCGGAGCCCGTCGTCGGGTGGCTGGGGAACATGGCTGGACGCTGGCAGCGACGACGACGACGACTGGCGCAGACAAAGGGGGCGCTCGCCTGTCTCGGCTAGCGAGGGCGTTCTTATACGTCCTGCCGCGCTTGCCATTTTTCGCAAGCCTCGCTTGTCGCCGCTGTCGCAGAGGCGCATAGCCGCTAGAGCTTAACCGACATTCCCATCAATCACAACTCAATTACATTACAACTAAATTCTCACTACCAGCGACCGAGCTCTAAGATACTCCATATACCGCGCCCATACTCCAGACTTTTCCGTCGCGAGCGTTCTCACCGACCCTGCCACGAACAGGCCCCGTTGAGCACGCGTGAGCCCGACGTTCAGTCTGCGGCGGTCCGCGAGGAACCCGATCTGTCCCGCCCCGTTGTTGCGCACCGTCGAGAACACGATGACCGCCTTCTCCCGCCCCTCGAACCCGTCCACAGTCTTCACCTCAATCTCCCCCACCTCCTCCGCCCGCCGCTCGCCCAGCGCCGACACCCACCGCTCCCGCTGCTCGCGCGACCCGAGCATCCGTTCCAGCAGCGCGATTTGAGCCGCGTACGGCGCAATCACGCCAATGTCACGTCCGTTCAAATCCTGTAGTGCAATTAGTTTGCAAAGAGTAACTGAATGAATGAATTGCGCCGTACCGGATTCTGAACGAGCAGATCCTCCACGACGTCGCACACGATCCGGCCCTCGCCCACATTTACCCTGCTCCGGTCCCGTCTTGCCTCTCCGTGCCGATGGTCGAGGAACACGATCCCAGGCCCTAGCCCGTCTTCGCCGCGCTGCTGCAGGTACCGGCTCCTCGGCGGCCGCAGTTCGTCGCGCCCAACGGTCCCGTCCAGCAGCGAATGCCCGTAAAACTCGCTCGCCGGGAACCGCGAGATGTCTGGGTGCATGCGATACTGGATGTCGAGCATGATCGAGGGCACGTCTAAGGCACAATGCAAAGTCAGTTCGAGGTCGAAGACGAGCACCGATCGAGGCAAGCGCGAGTGTGAGCAACGCGGATTGCTCCGAATAGAAGGGGCCCAGCCATGACGAACAAGAAGTAAGGTAATTTGAATGAAGACAAGAGAAGAAAAGTGAATGGGAAGGACGTACCGCCTTCTTCCGTAAGACGCTCGAACAGACTTCGTCCCAGTCCACCGCGCTCCGCTTCGTCGCTCGTAATCACAGGCGGGAGTTGCTTATGGTCGCCAATGAGCGCGACGTGCTCGCTCTGTAGAACGCAAGTCAGCAATGACGGGCGCGTACGCAGAAGCAGAAGCACTCACGCCGCGCATGAGAGGGATCAGCGACGCCGGCTCGGTGCTCATACTCGCCTCGTCCAAAAACACGATGGGGAAGTCCGTGACATGCAACGCGGCAGAGCCAGCAGAGATGCACGTCGTGCACACCACGTCCGAGTCGTCGATGATCTCCTGCATCAGCAGCCGCTCGAGCTTGAACACCGTCCCGCGGAGACCTTGCATCTCCTTGCCCTTGCGCTCCATCGAGAACCGTATTCCAGCACTCGAAGGGCCTTCGCCGAGATGCGCGAGCTGTCCGCGCAGAGAGCGCAGCTCGCGGTTGAGTCGCTCGATTGTCGCGAGGAGCTTGTCGAGGTGCGGGCCGAGAATGTGCGCGTCGCGGCGTGCGCGCAGGGTGTACTCCTGCAGCGACTGATTCGGGCTGGTCGTCGCGCTCCCTCCGAACCGCACAGGTCGCAGCCCAACTCGCGCGAGGCCCTCGACGAGGTTGTCGACCGCAACGTTCGTGTATGTGCATACGAGCAGCGGGTACGGAACGTGAAAGTGTTTCTATAGATTCAGGTTAAGCACATGCCCAACAGGTTGTCGAAGAAGGCGGACAGACCTTGAGCAGCCTAACGGCCTCGACGATTGTGCGCGTCTTTCCAGTCCCAGGAGGCTGAAGAAGAAGCGTCAGAAACCAAGCCGAAGAAAAAGAACGTGGGCACGCACTCCCTGTACCAACGAAACGCGCGACGCGAGCATGAGCGCTATAGCGCGCACTTGCGTGGAGTTAAGCTTGAGTACGGGATCGCCCGGTATGACAATGGGCTCGGGATGCGAGTACCGACGCGCCCAGCTCTGAATCCTCTGATCCAGCATAAGCGGACT
>KV426253.1:30104-52551 GCA_001632375.1 Exidia glandulosa HHB12029 | reverse complement strand
CAAGATCCCAACGCGACAGCCTGTCCGTTATGACGCGTTCCTCTTCCTCCTGCTCCATTCCCAAAAGCTCTTGGAAACTGAAAAAATGGTAAGCATGTGGGAAAATACGTTTAAGACGGCGACGCACTGAGCCTTGTAACGCAGAATCTCGTCGTAGAATTGCTGTCCTTCTGCGACCTGCTCAAACGAGGGCCGTGTGCGCAGAGATAGTCGAGCAAACTCTGGTGTGCTCCAGACATCGCGCAACCAGTTCGCATCGCGTGCCCGCTGCTTTCCATCTCGCTTCCGTATTGGCGGTAGCACCAGGAGCGACTCTGGCGGGTCTGGCGCAGAGGTGATAGAGTCGCCGTCGAGCACTGTGGGGTCTGTAGAGAGCGGTAGACCGTCGGGATCCTGAGCTCGTCGTGTGCGCGGAAATTTTCGCTGCTGATAAAGCGCAGGGTCGTCTAGGGTTGTAGCGCTGGTGCTGGCAACGAGAAATGCATTGGGGTCGACTAGAAAGAGTTCCTCGAAGGTCGGCGCCCAGTCTATGCGGCTTGGAGTCGTCTGGGCAGGCTCTGGAATATTGCGCAGAACCTGGGCGGCATAGTGACGCCTGGATTTGGTGGGTATGCGAACTCCAGCCACGCGCGCCGCAGAATTTACGATGAACCGCCTCATCTATCTGAGTGGACTCTGCGTCGAGAGCCTCGCGCAGGAATTTTAAGCAGGTCGGCTGGGAGATAATATTATGGCGGAGTCTACAACCGTTGAAGCGGCTTGGACCGGAACCACGACCATGCTCCGTGGTCCATCGCCGCACTGCGATCGCTATATCGTGGCTCCTCTTTGGCATCTCTACGACCTAGTCTCGACTGGCTGGTCTGGCGATTCTCTGGATGCGTCCTGATATCTGCATGTTCACATCTCGCTGAGCGCCTCACTGGCTGCTCGCCGATGTTCACGCCTGCTCAAATCTCATGGACTTCGCCGCGACACGGACGCAGTGCTTTGTGTCCATCTGTGGGACGTTCTCGGCCTGGAGTCTCCTCTGCGCTTCTTGCCGACAACAGCCTCGAAGTGCTCGCGATTACATCGACGCTGCTTGTGGCTTCCTCTGCCTGGTATTCTTCAGGGGCTCTCTTGGTGTGGAGCGGGGCGACTCTCTTCTAATGACCCGTCGTCATGTCGTTTGTACCAGTTTAAACGAGCAATGCGACGTAATCTTCCCTGCCTTTGCGAATGATCGTTTTTCCCAGACCTATGGTGCTGCTGATTTGAAGAGTCCATGTGGGCCGCTGTGATGACCACGCCGTTAAGCGAGGCGTCCCGGGTAACGGACACTGCAACTGACCACGCTCACGGTCGCCTGACTTATCCAACATCACATCGATGAGGCTGGCGCAGGATGGACATACCGATGGTATTGGAAAAATCTTCTTTGGAGTCTGATGGTTGCTATCCATGGCGTGGTCTGTGTCGGCTCGAACGGCCGGCGCATGGTCGAACAATGGGCTTCGTTCAGTCGTCAACCGATCGGCCCTCCATTTGCGTGGCCCATCCACAAGTCTGCCTATCCCTCACGGTTATTGACATCAACTGTAAACTCTGTTCAGTGTTGATTGCGTCGCGAGTGGGAAATGGTGTGACCATCCGCTCAGCGCATAAAAGGCCGGCACGAGCACGCTGCTCGCTCTCCCCCATCTTGGTTCCTTTCTCCAGCGCCTGCCACCTCGGCTGCCTTTCCGCCCTTCGAGCTCACCGTACCTCACGACCGTCCCTCCGCATACCAACGTTGTAACCATGGGCAAGTTCAACTCCAAGGAGAATGTTGACCCGAGTCGCGGACCAGTTGGAGCGCTTCGCCCTCAGGCTCGACGCATCGCCTCAGACACAATCCTTGGGCGCCCTGCAACGGCCATCCATCGCCCAGCAGCCCGCCGCGTCCGCTTCATGGATGCGGAAGACGCTATTCATAGCCTTCAGCTGCGCCGCGTGCGCGACCCGCAACGTCGTCGTTCGACGGGAACCCTGCCTGCACCACTCTCCCCTTCGCCTGTGCGCACGCGCCCGCCGCCGGGCCTGTTCCCTCCTTCCCCCGCCACGCCTCCCCGCCGCCGCCGTGCGGGCGCTGTGTCCGCTCCGACCTCCCCACTCCGCCCTCGCGCCTCCGCTGCCGCTCAAGGCGACATCGACTCCCTCGTCGCGGGCGTGCAGGCTATGGACGTCGCCGACGCTCAGCCGGTGACGCCGTCGCCAACCCCGGCCGCTCCGGATTCCGAGGCCCTCTACGTCGCCTTCAACCGCATGGATATTGGTTCAGCTTGAGGTACGCCGACGCTACCCACCCGTCTGTAGTACCTACATGCTGATGCGCCCTAGTAGCCAGCTCGAAACGCAATACGTCCTGTACCGCGCTGGCCGCGGCCCGACCAGGTATGTCCTCCCCGCTTCCTCGGCACCACAACCCCACTGACTCTTGGTACCAGCTACCACACTTCCACGACTCCTCACGTCTCGTTTTCCTGTTACGTCCCCCACGCACGCCGTCCTATCCTTTGCTCCCTGTCTCTCTAGCGTGTTGTTTCTCCTCCTATCACTGTCCTTGCTGTAGCGCTACTAACCTGTCATGCTCTCCCTTCCACTCGCTTTCCCTCTCGCTGTCCTCATCTAGTTACTCGTATCTAGACTAGTCTGTCCACCACTAATACTACCTTACGCCTTGATGGTAGAAATCGTCGGAGCGAGTCTTGCCTTGCGGGGCGTAAAATTTGGACGCCACAATACAGAGTCATGGTAACAATTCGGGCTCGTCACTGCAAGTAGCAAAGTCGGGCTATAGCACTGAACTCTGCATACAAAATGTTGAGGAGCAAGGGCGCCCATTACTCAAACTTGGGGACTGAATAGTACTGCTTCTATCACCCACGAGCGATCCGTATGATGGTGGTGGCAGGTCGTGTGAATCGCCGTGACCACCATGGGCGTAGCAGTGGCTGCACATGCCGTGGGCACCTGACGTCGAACTAACCGAGTCCGAGACCTGCGTACGCTCATGTGAGCATCATAGACTGCAAGCGTATAGAGCAGTGCAGCGGTGAACTGACCGAGCCCTCATCGCTCTTCAAATCTGCGACCTTTTCAAGCCGTGTTGGACCACCGTGACGTTCGTCGGCCACTGAGGGAGGAGCTATGGCTCTGATACGCTCGGTAGCGCGTCGTCGCCGACGAGACTTTTCCCGTCGAAAGAAGAATGCCGCTACTGCGGCGACAGTGACAAGTGCGATCACCGCAGTCAGAACTGCGACAATCGTCGTCTTGTGATTAGGACGAGATCCAGGTGAGAGGGGTGGTTCTGATGATGCAGGGACTTCCGGGGTGGGAGTGCCGATCGCGAGCTGCGACGAATCGGAACTGGCAGTACTTCGCATGTGTCAGAGCGTGGGGATGGGTAAATGGTGTGTGTACCTCGTCAAAGGCTGGTGTGCACTCAGCCCGGGGGAGGGATGATTGTCTAATGTCGAAGGGGAGGACTTAGTATCCCCACTGCCAGGCGGCAGAGAATCATCGTCCAATGCCAGTGCGGTGCTCGTAGAACCACTGTCGAAGGACGGATTATCAGAATGGAGAACGTACTGTGCAGTGTATTGTACTTCTACATACGTTGTCGGTCGAGTAACACCGGGATTAGGTGGAGATGCGGGATCTGAGGTCGCGGGCCTTTGTAGTCATGAGCGTGGAGTGACGCCGGAACGACTGAGAGGGACAGCGTACAGTGTGTCATCCGCACTTGGCCTGGGCTGAGCTTCACTATTAGGCCTTGGGCGGGTTAGCCAATACGCAGCCTCGGGAACACGACATACGGAGGAAGTGCTTGTACTGATGGCGACGCCTTCGCATTACTTGCAGGCCTTGGTCTTATGTCGTCATCACTACAGTATCAGCCTGTGTAGCGGCGCAGAAGATTAGACATACGGTACAATCGTCGAGTTCATCGTTTGTGCGCCTGGACTTAGGTAGACAGCAACGATGGTGAGTTGTCCGGAGCCGGCGTAGTCGAGCCGGACGCCATACGTGGTACCAGGATCCAGCTCTTTCGCGTATAGCTCAGTGCTGTCGGGATCGCCTGCAGGCGACAGATCGTCTGGCTGTCCATTGACACTGACTACACCTTCCATCTGAACGCCGGGGTCACGAAATCCGATGATGCCTACGTATGAGCTGCCTGTAGAACACGTCAGCGGGCACTCCATGATGTTCAAGAAGAATGCGGACCTGTGAACGCAATGCTGCAAAAGGAGTTCGGTCCACTTGTAACGTGCATCAATCCGTACGATAGCAGCGGTTCGCGCGCCGGTTGCGTCGACCTGGCAATGGTTAAGAGCAGGGCCGCTTGACGAACTCAAAGCGTACCATTGTCCCGAGCAGTCGTTTGGAAAAGGACAGGGTGTACTGGAGGACGAGTCAAGGGGACCGAATAGCATTCCCGGATCCACGGCATTGATCGTCCTGCGGTTGGATGGAATCTCAAAGCAATGAGCGTGAAGTGCAGCGAAGATAACGCCTGCGAGAACGGCGAGTAGACGAGAGCCTCGCATAAGAGGCAGAGAGACGAGTATGGACCAGTGTAATGTATTCATCTGTCAAGGCACTGGTGGCGTTGTAGAACAGAGCGCGCTGAGGAACGTGCGCGGACCGGAGCCGAGCTACAAAGTCCACAGATGTTAGTACATGATGTGCCACTCAGCGGAAATGCAGACATGGGCGCAGTTTTGCGCAGGCAATTGTGCCTGTCAACCAGGAAGGGCCGATGAACAGTGTCGGGGCAATACTGCGAGCGCTGGATGAACACCGCGGACGTACCAAAAGAGCTTGTTCGAGGAATGGCCGGTGCTGAAGGCGTACTGCTCTCGCGTATCATATCGCAACACGCTGGGTCCACAAAAACTCGCACAGCACGCCGTTTCCTGTCCTGGCTGACCGAACTTCCTCCGAACTCTTCATTCCCCGCCGCATGCAGTGTGCGCGGGAACGGCGTTTGCACAAGCCGCTAGCCGTGGGGGTGAACATCAACCAAGCGCTCGGTCCCGTCGAGTTACGCGTCAAGTGGCGAAGCGCCCAGCGCCGATTCGAAGCCCGCTCAAAACTCATCAGTGCTCCCGTTCATGCGAAACTTGTACACCTAATGATACAGTTGTATTGGCGACGATGCTGCTATAAGCACAACCGGGTAAGCTCCTCATTTGGTACGGGCGCCATCCTCCAGAGACGGCGCTGGTTTGCGTTCAAAACACCACCCAAAGAGCACGGTTCGCACACGCTATTGCAGGTCACGCCTGTTTAATTCTGTTCCATCATTGTACGGGTGCGCTCACCTCCGTTGTACCAAACACCAAGAATGCAAAGATAGGCACTGGAGTAGAATGATGAGCTCGAATGGAGACATTCGGAACCTGCAAACGCACGCAGCCCGCCAACTGCCTCTGCGAGTACGTGGAAAACCATCCCACTGGATGGAATTGTGTCCAGGACCCTGATTGTACTGTAAGCCGGCACCGAGGAAGCAACGTTGCAACTACTTGCAGGATTCTGTATGCTTTTCAGCAGATCATTCAGAACCGACTCTCTTTACGCACATCGCAGCGCATCCGGAGAGAACTTCAAATACCATGATCCGAGCTAGGATCGCGAACCAAGTGCCCTCTTCGGATGATTTAAGAGCCTGGCGCCACTGCGGGTTTCTCAGGGGTCGAAGGAATGCTCTCACACGAAAGGTGAGATACGCTGTTGACCCTTCAACGCCGAAACCCATGATGCAAAGGTCGGGAGACTCACCGATCATCACGAATACGACAGCAAGTGGGATTGCCAGAACGAAATAATGGCCTTTCCTCCTGCGAAGCATCGGACTCTCAGGTTCCGTCACGTCCGTGTTAAAGTGGGACAAACAGTATGAGCGGCGCTCCGGTGTCGAAGATGCAGACGAGCTGGCTTCGGCTCAAGAGATGCGGCTCCTGTGAACCCATTGCGACCTGGCATTCATCAGAAAAGATCTCGCGTATGGATCACAAAGAGTACCCCTGTCTGAACGAGAAAGAATGCGACTCCCGCGGTAGGAGGAAGTATCGCCATCTGGCGAACGTGCTTCAATGAGTCACTTGCATCCCTGTAGCAAGGAAACACGCACGACAATTTGAATTATCATCGGGAGTTGTCCTCGAGAGCCGGCCGTTTTGCCCGGGAGCGTCAGGGAAAGCTGCTTCGCCATCTTGTTAACCGCCCCAGTGTCACGTCGTACAGACCAGCGCCGGCCGCTGACGTACCCGCACGACGCTCATGATAGCCGCAATACCACTCCTATGTTCTTCCTCAGTGGAGGTCAAGAGAGAGAGAGAGTATGAATGAAGATACATGGTTAGTCCACTGTAAAACAGCCCCATCTGCGTGATGCAGAGGCCCTTTGGCGGAGCAGGGTCCGATAGATGTCCGCTGAATGGCCTGTTGGAAGGGTATGAGCTCCTGCAGTGGTACGCCACGAGATAGTGCTCACAGAAGTGTCTGCCCTATAGAGCTGATGCTCAAGCCAACGAGGAAATTGACCATAGAAGAGGTCGGCGGCGGTCCTTTCGACAGCGCCAGGATGAGTAGGACGGCAGGAAGGAGTACCAGCCCTCCTAGAATGACAATTGCAAAGAATATCCCTTGGGCAAGCTGCACCTGAGGCGAAGTCAAAGGAACGGTGACCGAATCAACGGACATGGTAAGAAAGGAAAAGAGAGGTGCCGCTGAACGTGCGCGTGAGAGTTGCTTTATCAACGGGAGACGTGGTACGCCGATCTGAGCCCTAACCCGAGCGAAGACAGACTGACAGGTCCGGATCCGACCTGGGCAGGAAGTCAACTTGCGGATGCAGATGCAGGGCAGGGAAGCCGGCAGCAGTAACAAAGACACAGTATGCGAGTGCAGCCAGTGCCAGTAAGGGCAGCCTACTTCCGACCTCAGAGGCACACTATAGACGGTCACCGGTACTCCCAGTCATGCTGTTCCATAGGGCAAGACGTGCGCAAGGCCGAGTATTCCGCAAGCGGTACAAGTACAACACAGCGCTTGTCGCAGGACACGCACAGCATCGATCGACGTGACGCGAGTCAATCACGGGAAAGCGCAACCAAATTGTAAGTATCGGAAGTAGTCAAGTGAGGCAGCGATGAGGACTTGTCATAATGTCGTGATAGGAGTACAGTGGCGCAAAGCTCGGAGTAGACGGAAAGCACGAGAGCAACTTGAACAGAGCCGGGAAACTCAAAGACCAATAATCCTCGTACCCATCTCATCAAGTCCGTAAGGGAACGAGTCCGAGAACGAGTTCATGAACATCATGTTCCGCGGGACGTGAATCTTGTGGCTCAGAGCCTCGATCGCATTCGGCGTGAACGGTGCCTGCACGAAGAGCTGCCAGCCATCAGCGCGAAGGTAAAGCCTGAGATACCGAGAGAGAGGACGCACCAAGTCCACTGTTATGTGCGGGAACGCTTCGTCGATGATGTGCATGTTCGCCTCTAGCTCGGAAGGTATCGCGTCTATCGAGCTTTCGTAGAAGTGTATGAGCTTGACGCATGACGTCGGCTCGTTATCTTGCACGTAGAGAATCATCTCAAGCAGTTCATCGACCTACAAGTGGTCAGCGGGTATACGCAAGGTAGTCCACCCGTACTTACCTGGTCAGTCTTGATGAGACACGCGACTGGTTTCCGCCGGAATCTAGTAATGGCGAGAACGATACGCTGCGCGAGGCCTGTGCGTCGATGCAGGACCGAGACTTGATCAAGCATCCAGTACGCCCACTGCAGCGGCGTGACTGGGTTGGCGAACAAGCATAGGATCGCAAAGAGGACAGCGAAGTAAGCAGCAAAGTAAGCGATGGTCCGCGGGTCCAGAGCCACGTTGCCTCCGAGCATGACGAGCGTAAGTACAAGAGCAAAGAAGCCGAGCCAGACGGAGGTGCGCGGGGTGCGCGGCAGACGGCTGCGGTGGAAGTTGATCATGAGGAACGAGAGGGCGAATAATCCTACGATAGCGAGGAAAGCAGTCGTGAACCTTCAAGGACGTTAATCACGAACGTGTGCAGCGAAGAGGCGCAGACATACATCAGAGATACGATTTGAAGCTTTCCTCCAGTCGTCAAAAAGAGAACGCAGCATATGATGAGAAATGCGAGGATGGAGACCCACTGTGCACCGGAGCGCGGGAGGGGATGCATCACAAACTTCGGCAGGACACGGTCTCTGACCATACACGTCAGTCCCATCCGTTCACACGACGCAGTGAATGAACAAGAAACGCACTTCGTTAAGCGCTCGAACAGGGCAATGTTGGAGATGATGCCGGTGAGGATGCCCGCACACAGACATACACAGGCGTCCACAGTCACCCAAATGCGCAACCAACGTCCAGCGACAACGTATCCAAGCTGGCTGAGGATGTTGGGAGAGCCTGCAATTTCTGAGTATGGTAAAGACTACAGAAAGGCGTCAACACGGGATTGGCTGATGGGGAACTGGTGTAAAGCTCACCGCAAATGCGAGAAGCATCAAGGTGCCGTTCAAAAATACTGCGGGCCAGAGGAGATTGCGCAGGACCAAAGGATAGCGACCGCGTTTCATGCTCGAGATGTAGTCTGGCGCACACTCGAAGCCGGTCATCCCTGCGTTGTACGTTGCTCTCAGCAGCAGTATGCGCCCGAGAGGGCGAACATCTCACCGAGGAAGGACAAACAGACGCCGTAGAAGATAGACTTGAGTGCGCCGGCAGTGTCGGGAGCCCGAGCGATAGCCCAATTATGGCGCAGGATCGCATTTCCGTGCACACCCCATGATACGGCACTCGATATCATAAGAGCAAGCATCGTAGCGATCTGTGCAACGCGAGGTTCAGGCTGAGCAACGCACATGAGAGGCCACGTACATGGAGTGCCAGTATAACGAAGGCCAATGAAGCACTCTCCTTGAGACCGGCAACAGCAACGATTGAGAAGAGGATGAGGAGCAGAATCGTGAGCCAGATGGGGCTGAAGGGCAAGTCGACTTCGCCTTGGATATAGACGGTTGACGTGGCGGCGGAGACGACAGCTGTTGCGACATTGTCCAAGAGCGTTACTGTCGCCGCTGCGAGAGCTGCGAACCGCTTTGTCGAGTTGAGAAGGTACATGTAACTGGCGGGACGTTAGGTGCATGTTGTACCCACGCCAGGTCATGGTACGCACTTGCTCCCGCTGACGGGGATCGCGGACGCGAGCTCGACCATGATCGGTCTGAAAATGAAGAGAATGCACGTTGCGACGAAGAGTGAGATGGGAGAGCTGCAAGCGGGTATGAGTACGGGGATCGGACAGAATGTGGCGCGGGCGTACTATATGCCAGCAACGACCGCAACGGCGGGGAACGCATAGAACACTATAAGACAGTGTGAGAAGATAGCGTCTACAACGCTGTAGTAGAATGTGCGAGACGCACCGCTGCCCAGCAGATCGTTGCCGACGACCGCCGCGCCGACCCAATGGCCAAGCACCTTCTCGTCGGCGTCGCGTAACTTTGCCTCAGCAGCGGCGAGCTCATCGTGCGAGAGTGCCGTCCACTGGACCTTGCCCCAGCCAGCAAAGCCAAGCTCAATGGGGAGGTTCGCGAAGCGCGACGGGCGCTTGGAGACCTTGACGCCGCTGCCGTCGCGCGGTCGTGCAATCTGGCGACGGATGATAGTGTGCAGCTGCGACTGGGCGAAGCTCGGGGGCTCATTGCCGACGTCGGGTCCAGCGACGTGCTCCTTGCTCGTTGTCGTCATCTCGACGGTCTCGTGCGCTGGTTGCGAGGAGACGCCGGCGACCTTGCTCGACTCTGGGGAGGTCTTGTCGTCCATAATTCCAGTCTCTGAGCAGAGAAGTTCTTGGTGGCGTCCAAGGACCTAGTAGTTCAAGGTTGGAGACAAAGAGAGCAGCGGCCTGGCCCGCCACCTTGAGAGTCCTTTGATCCGGAACGCGGTACGCGAGCGCGACTCCGCTCACGACTTGACAGCGAGTCAACAGTCGGGCGCGGACACCCTGAACGGGACTTCTCGATACATTCGCATCCATTAGCTCTATACATGTTGGGTCGGAACTGGAAGATAAATACGCGCATGTCAGGGCAGGGCAGCTTCCTCCACGAGGCATGTACTAACGACACGGGTTGAGTAATACTTAGATCAGAGAGAGAGAGAGAGAGCGAAGGGACGGCAAGTAAAACATGATGCTAAGACATTTGGTTTGAGAATGAGCGAATTGGATGGGACGGAGAGGAGTATACTTTCACAGACTTCACGGCCGTGGCTGCGTAGCACCGTTGACGACAGTTACAGTCGTCCCGCCGCGCGGTAGAGTCTTGCCCGTAGGTGTCGTCTGCGACGGCGAGCGCGTTCGAATCTTGTCCGTCGATGCAGGTGAGGGCTTCCCGCGCAGGCTACCCTTGCCCTTCGCATCCGCCGCCACGGTCTGCGTCTGCACAGGTGCGACCTTAGGCTGCACAATGCTCGGCTTGCCAGAGTTGGGTTGCGCAGAAGTCGGCGCTCCGGGCGTCAGCGGTGAGAGTCCCTGCTGCTGTTGCTGCTGTTGTTTCTGCGCCTGCTGCACGGCCTGGCGCTCCTTACTCCGCTCAGCCGCCGCATCGTACACATACGTCGTGCCACGCGCCCACTTCGGCCTGTTCGCGTGCGACGGTGCAGACGAGTCGTCCGAGTCCTCGCTATGATTGGACACACTATCGTCGAACCCGCCAGGCCCGTGGCGCTGCTGCTCGCCGGGTTGTCGGAACAAGTCGTGCGTGTCAAAGTCGTCTGCGATGACAAGCAGCGTCAGTATTGACATCAAAGAGACCGAGACAACTCACGTTCTACAGCTCGCCGCTTTCCAAGCGCCTTCGCACTCGGTGCCAACGGCATGTCGAGCTCCCTCGGTTCCGGACGTTCCAGCTCGGGCTCGCTGCCGGTATGCTGACTATGACTAACCCGCCTGTCTAGTCTCGTCGGGCTCGATGAGCGACTGGGCGGCTTGCGCGGACCCAAAGGCGCAGGTGGTGGTGGCGGCATCTGCGAACCATGGTGCGCCGTCGGCGTGGGCGGGAGCGCGTGGATCTGAGGACCAACACCGCCGGCGCCGCCTTGCGAACTGCCAAAGGAATGTTGGTGTGGTAGAGACGGGCGTGTCGACCCCGCTCCAGCGGCACCGGACGCAGAGTGGTGAAACGAAGACGGCGAAGGTGAGCGTGACGGTCCGCCACTCTGGCCGGGGGCTTCGAGCTGAAACGACCCATCCGCCGTCCAATATTGGATTTGCTGCAGCATCGCGTCAGAATGCGCGGGCCCTGTATCCAGTCCCCGTTTTACGCACCGTCCGATCCAACTTGGTTTCCACCCGACTCCTCGCCTCGACCTCCTTCTCTTCCGCCTCCTGCATCCCAATCCGCTCCAGTTCATCGTACTGCCTGAACGCCTCCACCAAATCCTGGTTCGCAAACAGCAGCGTCGCGAGTAACTGCTCCTCTGCCGTCTCTGCGTGCGACAGTTGCTGCTGCGCCGCCGTCGGGCCATTGACATTTGCCGCCGCGACAGCTGCGAGAGCCTGCTGCTCGGCCAGTCGCTCGCGCGAGCGTTCGGCGTTCGCAGTCGCCCACGGAATCTGCGCGACGATGAAGTCCTGTGACGCCATGCATTTCGTATGGAACTCCTGTACCAAGCATTAGAAACGATCAGGACCGGTCTGCTATACACACCTTGATGACCTGGTTGCCCAAAAGTTCGCTCGGCTTCGCGAAAGTCATCGCCTGGCTGAGCAACTGTGCGTTCCCCCGCGCAACCTCGCACTCCTCGAACAGCCGCCGCATGTCCTCTTCCACGCTCGGCACAACTTGCGACTGCTGCGTCCGTTCACGTCGTCGGTCACCGCGCGGGCGTTGTTGGGTGTCGAAAGGATTGCGTTCTCGCTCATTACCGTACGGAACGGGCACCGCGCCGTGCTCGCCAGCTCCATATTGCGGACGCGGCGCGTGAGTGCGTTTCGGCGCAGGCGGAGTAAACATCGGATCCAGGTCGTCGAACGGAATGCCCTATGGAGCCATGCGTCAGTCAGTGTTTACACGTGGATAGGATAGGATAGGATAAAGTAAGACGGAAAACAGAGAGATGCGCGGATCTTCCTTTGGGGGATTAAGTCTACCCAAACCCCAATCTGCACTATCTAGAGATATTGAAGGAGCCCAGGAGACCGGAGAAAGCTTAGCACCGCACGAGCAACGAGTTTGAGCAGCGTGCAATGCCCCGCACAAGAATAGGGCAGATGTCACTCTCAGCGCTGTAGCACCGAGCGTCGCTCGCGAGTATGCATGCCCCACGTATCCCAAGCTGTACGCAACCACCGAGCTGCCGAGGCTGAGGACGCCCTTTGAACAGCCCGTCGCACCCAGCCAGAAACACCGAAAGCGCGCCGTGGGACGAGCATTGCGAACATGCGAAGTAGAGCAGGAACAAGCAAAGACGTACCTCATCGGGCTGTCCGTGCGCCTTGACCCGCCTCCATGCACCGGCGAAACCCTCGCGGCCACTGCTCGGGTGGGCGTACGCCGCGCCCGCGAGCACTTCGAGCAGCCGCTCGCGCACCACAGGCGTCGTTTTCGACGACGTGCAGACATCCTCAACCACGTCCAGGAATTTCTTCGTTGTCGTTTGTGCTGCAGAACCGGTGAGTTTGGGTCCGAGGAGGAACGTCTCCACGTGAGATTGGGAAGTAGGATCAACGCTGGACGCACCAATGAATATGTCGGACGAGTAACGCAACATGATAGCCCATAACTGCACGACAGAGAGAAAGCGTCAGCAATTAGCAATGTTAGGGATGTCCACGTGTACGTGAGGGCGTGTGCGCGAGTTATAAACGAGTTTGGATCGGGATAGGGGATGTGCAGAAGGGGTCAAGGTAGGACATGATGTGCTGCAGACGAGTGTACGTACACGAGCTGCGGCCATCTGCGCGCCGGGTTCGGCATACCTGGTCGCTGTGAGCACTACAGAATCGATGTTGCACGACACGTACTTGAACTCTCGCCGCAAAGCCTTTGCAGCCTCTTTGGCGTTCGCATCGTTCGCCGCGGCGCGTTCGCAGACTTCGAGCACGATAGTCCAGTCATCGGACGCGAAACCCGTCAGATATCCTGCGCGCGCGTTCAGCGTCAACATCCAGCTCATCATATGGGTCCGCACCTATCATCCGCGTGAGCTCGCCAGGCTGACCCGTCGGACCACGGTGCTGGGGCTCCTGATGGTCGCCGCGCTCGCCGCCATGATCTCGATGTTCGCGTTCCCGGTGTCGGTCGCGGTCGCGGTCGCGCTCACGATCCTTGTCTTTATCCTTGTCGCTGTTGCGTCCAAAGAAGCCTTTCTTCTGGAGTTTCGCGGGCTGCTGCTGGTCCTTGGGCGCCGGCGTCGGGAGGCCGTCCGAGTGCGCCGAGACCGAGCCCGCGAGCTCGTAGCCACCGCCATGGGGCCCATGGGAGTGCGCGTGGGATTCGTTGGTGGTGTGGGACGGGTGATGGGCGTGGTGCGGGTGCAGCTGGACATTTGCTGGACTTGGATGGCCGTTCGCGCGCGGCGAGTGGTTCGCGGGCTGCGACCCGTCCTGCGCGAAGACCGGGTTCAGGTTGAGCGGCGCCGCGCCCTGCGGGAGCGTGTTGTAGTCGTGTGGGTGCTGCTGGGACGGCGGCTGGGTGGGCTGGAGCACGACCCAGTGCTCGTCGCTCGTCGGCGCGGGCGACGGCTGGGGCGAGTCCGAGTTGGCGCCGGCGAGCGTGGGGACGCCAGCCTTGGGTGTTTTCTGGCGTTGGAAGAGCTTCTTCATGGACGAGGAACGGTGGCCACGACGAACAGGCTGCGATGCACAGCCCACAGCACGATGCGGCCAATTCACATCCCGATATCCGGCACCTTCATTACTCGCTCTCCTCATTACACACTCGTCCTTGAAGCATCCCTCGTGCGCGTGTAGTCGTCCGCGTCGACGTCAGCTTGTCTAGGTACGTAGTTCGTCGTCTACGTCATCTCCATTAATCCTCTTCCCGTTCTTCGCCAGACGCCTGTCCGCTCAAGTACGAGCTCATCTTCCCTCGCTACCCACGTCACGATGAGGTCATACACGCACCTTGGACGCCCTTTCTCGTCTGCGCCGTCCTGTCCACAACGCGAGCCGGTCTCCCCGCGCCGAACCAAAACCCGTCCTTCGTTCCTCAACGTCCTCAGCATCGAGCCACCTTGAACCAGTCCCGGACGTCGACGGGTACCCTCTCGAGGCTGTCACTTGCGCTCGCCCGACGTGCTCGACGTCGAGGTCATCCGCCCCGTCGCGCTTTTCGCACGGCACTCAAGACTCTCCCAGCGTCGCGAGCTCGCAAAACGCGCTCGAAACGCGTCAGGAGCGATTACAGAACCCTCTACCGCTTGCGTGAGTTCCAGTATTGCCCGGCACTCAGCGCTCACGCTTCGTTCAGTTCCAACCAGTTGGACGCACGCACGAGATCGCCAGACTTTCGTCCAGCGCAACCAGCCAGTCTCGCGCACGAGGACAACTCCACGGGCAACTTGATACTCGGTATGTCGTCCTGACTTCACTGCGGCCATGTTACAGCGCTCACCGTGTCTACATGCAGATATCTTCTATCCACTTCTTGCACGACTCCCGGGTCCCTATCCGCACTCCAGCCCGGTCTTGCAACGCGACTTTGACGCGTATACGATGGGTGCCTTGTTAAGGACGTTGACAAGACGCGTCGATTGCGCCCTGAATTCGTCATGCCCGGCGTCGCGTGCTTGCGCCGTGACGAGCGAATGCTGTCAGAGTGCAACAATGGACGCGTATCGCCCGCCGCCCTCGTACGTTCTTAATTTGTAGTTCCGGCTGAGCGCTCATTATTGTCGTCAGCCAGGTATTCACTGCGCGCGTACGTACCAGACTCGACATTCACCGCGTCGTTCAGCCCTTCGCCCGACTCCTCACCGGGTGCGTCGACCTTCCATTTCCGGTACTGACCTCCGTTTCTGACATGTTATTCACCCCAGCCCGGCCTTGGAAAGCGAATTGGATGCGTCTACGAAGTATCCCTTGTCAAGAAAGTCGACGCTACGCGTAGATCGCGCCCTGGGCGCGATGCTCGCCAAGACGCTATCCGCGCCGTCACGTACCGCCCGTCTGCCTCTATTTACGACCGTTTGAAGGTGAGCACAAGATAATGACCTCTTATTGTCGGACTCGGGGGACTAACGTTCACCGTACTGTATACAGATGCTATCTCGGTTCGGTTTCTGTCTGGGCGAGCGACACTCCTTGCACGACGCCGAGACCGCCCGTCTTCGCGGTTGACTCTTGAGAAGGTCGTTCACGCCGGTTCCTGGGTCGTCTCTGCCTCTGAACCGCGCATTCACATCCGTGGAAGGTGAGCACAAGATAATGACCTCCTATCGTCGGACTCGGGGGACTTACGTTCGTCGTACTGTGTACAGGTAGTATCCCGGTTCGGTTTCTGTCTGGGCGATTGGACCGCGCGAGCGACACTTCTTGCACGATGCCGAGACCGCCCGCCTTCGCGGTTGACGTTGAGAAGACCGTGCATGCCCTTCTGTTCGGTGAGTCCAGGGTCGTCTCTGCCTCTGAACCGCGCTCTCATGATCGTCGTCAGCCAAGTAATCCACAGCGCGCGTACCGCGGCGTACGCGCCGAACTTGGCACCTTCACCGCGTTGTTCGGCGCCTCGCACGCCGCCCATGACGTCCTCGAACCGGGTGCGTCGACTTTGTACCATTCTCGCGTTCCGTATCTGACTCGCTCGCTCAGTCTTCCCGATGCTTGTGTTGTGCTCGCTGACTTCGCTGTTCAGGCTACCGATCGGGCACCCGATCGCCTTGAGCGTGAGCTACGAGTCGACGACTGACGGATGGGAAGCGCTCGACCCAAGACGGTGGACATCGAGACGGACGTGGAGCCGAGCGTGTGGGCAGTGTACGCCGACGACAGCAGCAGCACTTCCAGCGACATACGAGATCCGCGATGCGAGGTCGACACACCACCGCAGGCTCGGGTGCCGAGGGTACGTCTTGTCGTATAATTGCGTGCTCTCGCACGACGCTCACCGTCATCGTCCTCGTAGGTTGGTCGGGTCGGGGTGCAGTCCCGAGGACGACGTGTACATAGACTTGGATTGCGCGACTGGAGAATAGAGGCCATTTTGACGTTCCTGCCGAGACAGTGAGCGATGAGCGCACTGTCAAGGTGACGCACCCCGGTGCGCGTCGTGAGCGACAGCAGCAGCAACTCCACTCGTTTGACTGCGGCTCCGCGGTGCGTGCGGACGGAGGAATGGGTACGTACTCGGTCCTGCAATAGCTTCCTCTTGCACGACGCTCATTGTCGTCGTCTCGCAGCTCGGTCGATCCCCGAGTCGGGGTGCAGTCCCGAGGACGACGTGTATATAGATTTACATCGCGCGACTGGAGAAATAGACGCCGTTTTGACGTTCCTGTTGAGATTGTGAGCGAGCGATAGGATTGTGAGCGTGCGCAGCGATCGTCGTGAGCGACAGCAGCAGCCTCTCCACTCGCGCGCGGCGCCGTGACTGGGACGAGTCGGCCGACTCGACAACCTTCCCAAGAGAAAAAAACCGCAAGCCGTCACACTCAGCGATAGGTAAAACCAAAAAAGCATTGGAAAAGTGTACCGATCATGAGCGAACGAGAGGTGCACCGACATCGGAAGACGGAATGACCGTCGCGCGGCGAGGAAATGAGGGCGCTCCGATAATCCAGATGCGGGAATAGTGACGAGTGCGACTGCAGAAGTCGAGATTAGCGATAGGTATCGACGACGCACGGGGATTAGTTGAGCAGAGAGTATTACCGATCGTGGGACCCGGGAACGTCGACTGGAACGCGGCGACGTCCGTCGAGCTCAGCACCCTGCGTGTCGTGTACGATGTAGAGAACGAGGTCGGCGGCGAGGATGTTTATGTCGAGTAGGAGCGTCGAAGAACTCGGCTTGTAGATAACCAGAGGGATGCTGGAGTCGAAGGGCGAATGGAGTTGAAGGATGTTGCGGAGGGGCTTTTATACGCTTCCCGCACGCCCAACTCGTCCAGCCGACCTCGAGCCGACACCCAACCAAATTACTCTGACATAGCGCGCTTACATTATATGACATGTAGCCGGAAGTCGGACTGGAAGCGCGGCGAGACCGGAGAAGTTGTACCATGAGGTCAAAGTTGGTATCCAGCCGCCCAACCTCCGCGCTCGCACCTCGCCTATCTCGACCGTCCTGGCACCTTTTCCCTCAGTTCAACTTGGAGTACATTTGCACCTTGTGCTATTAGCTGCACAGCCACAGAGATATAGGGGGAGTGGAGGGGTGGTAGGGTGGTAAGGGAAATACTGGTCTGGGTACTAGGCGAGCGAACCGAAGCGCAGCGCTCGCTCCTGAGCCTCCACATGCCTCTTGCACAGCCTAATACACCGGCAATCGATGGCCGTGTGGCCAGCGCGACCGGGGAAATGAGACGATTGGACGAAAAGTGCGATTTTCGCCTCGTTGTCCCCGGTCTTCCACGGGCTTGTTACGAAGCTCGCTGCGGGTTTCTAAGCTCAATTCGTCAGCTCAAGGGTAACTGAATGTATGATAACATGTGAGGCAGGGATGATCGTACGTGGTTGGCTCGCAAAGGCGAGGACGACGCATTCCGGCAGGCTCCGGACAATACGCTGCCGGACTCCCGAGCCTGCGTCTCGAGATCTGTGTAATGTCCGAGCGTCCCTTGCAAGTACTTATGTGTATATATGCATGTACACAGCCACCCCGACTGAGGGTACTTCACTTTGTGGGAACAGAACGACGTCTTTCATGCAGCTATGAGCATTGAACTGTGTCTCATCAATGAATAGCTTGCGAGTATCAGTTCCACGTGAGAGCTACAACACTGTATGCAATACTCTCAGCGCTAGTATTCCACAGCGAGTCTCGCTAGTCTTGCCATATAGCTACGGTGTCACTATTTGCCCCTGCAGTGAGACTCCCCGAACAGGTCGTAGTAGAGAACATAGTCACTCTTACGCTATGCCGACTCAGAAACATCTCAGTGGGTAAGCTTTCTGAGGACTCTGTATGAACGCTATATGTGCGACTGCGGGTGTCGACAGGGGAGCTGCGGTTTCCGAAGACCGGTTGCCGAGGCGCTGACTCAAGCCTGAAAACTGCCGCTCCACCCGGCGACGGGGCAGAATTCAAAGTCAGTCTCTTTCTCCCGAGCACCCACATCGTCCGTCTGGATGATAAAAGGTACGCCTTCTCGCCCTCTAACTAGTTCTTCCCGTCTGACCGCGCTCTGCTCAGTGGCTAACGCTCATGGCCGTTTGCACAACACCCTCACTGTACGTCCTTTTGTCTCGACATTTTTTCACCCACTCGCTCCCACTTCCTTCTCCGTCCTTCTTACCCTCAAGCACATCCATTGCCATCCCTCACCTTCCCGTTCCTATTATCCTTCATGCTGTCATTTTCTGTCGGTTGACCTGTCCACGGCCTTTGCTCCACCGCCGATGGACAGGCTCATGTTGGATGTGCCCTTGTCCCTTTTCTTGGCACTGTGTACTCTGTCCCGCACCGTGCTCCCGGTCTCAACCCTCTCTTGCTTGGGGGTACAGTTGCTCACATTCTAAACCTCGGTTCTTACCCCATCTTTCCGTTTCTTTTTCGTTCACCGCTGTCCCATTCTATCTTTTCTCGCCGGCGCTACTTCAAGGCTGTGTAACCGCCGGGCTGTGCTCAGGTCAGCAATTGCAGTAGACAGTAGCCTCACCCCGCCACTTTGGAATTTGTGACTTTCTTTTCATCCCCTCCACCACGACCTCCTCCCACACCTCCTCTCTGTCCTCTCAGTCTCGTATTCCCGCAATTCTGACACAAATGGGTTTCAGGTTTTGGCCTTCAAGTTACTGTACAGTGGCCTTCCTATCCGTTATCGTGCATGAGGTATGTTCCCTGAGTATCTGTTGCTCGTCTTATGAGGTCTAATGGTGCTGCTTCTCTATTCCCAGGACCTGATGCTCTCCGTCCACAGCAATCACTCTACTACCCACGCTATCTCTGGACCCGCTGTAGGGGTGTCTCGCTCCTCAACCGCATTGAGTGTTTTTTTTTTCGAGCCAGATAGGATGCTTGAACGTATGTCTTTGAATTTGCTTTCCATTTCTCGTTCCAACACCTGCTGACTGAGCTTCCTCGTAGTTTACATCGCATGGCTCGTCACGTTGCCTCCGGTGGCGACCTCATGCTACGTAGTCTGAGGTCAACTTCATGACAAAGGTACGCTTGAATTCCTGTGTTGATTGCTCGTTCAACGCAGTTTTGCTTATCTCGGTCGCAGTTTACACATTGCACGTCTCGTAGCGCCCTAATGCGTTGGCCAACTCACCACAGCTCAATGTACACCCTTTCCACGTCATCCGCATCAAGAAAGGGTACTTCTTAGTGAGCTCGAGTTCATTCTGTATCTATTTCTCCCATTTTGACCGGGCTTCCACCTTTCTTAGCATAAATTGATCTCGGCCAAATCATCCTCTCTATCTTCGAAAACCCGAACATCAACATCTCCCCGCAGCGCTTTACCGTCTCAGGTAGCAGTTCATGGTGTCCGCCTCCTTGAAGGTACGAGTTTTCTTCATATTCGTGGCTCCTTCCAAGATCTAACTCCGTCGACTTCCAGTTGACTCCCTGTACGATCATGTGGTAGTTATGGACGCTGCTAGGGCGTCAAACTAGGTGTTGTGGTTCTACGTATACACCTCCCACGTCTGTCGCATCGCCGATTGGTGAGTTTGCACTTTCTGATTTATTTGCTTCCCAGACGCTGACCGTCCTCTCAACATCCACCAGATTGGTGTTACCGCGACAATACGTCATTCACGAGGCGCCCGCGCGCATCACCGTTTTGTGCGACAGAGCTCAAGACGGTGCCCGCAAGGATTACCGGAGAAAGCTTCGGGTGTCATCCGCGTCACCGTCTCGTCTGACGGTCCTGGAATTAGCGTCCGCAAGGATTACCAACTAAAGAGTGTTGAAGTTGGCGCGTACGGCGCGCTGGCAGGTCGCGGTCTTCGTTTCTGAGGTGAGCCATGTCCTTCTATTTTCTACCATCACCATTTCATCTCCCGCCGGCGTCTTGCACTGCCTACTTCCTCCCATGTTCCTCTCATTTTGCGTCTACGGGTCGCTGACGTTTCGCAGGTCTCGCGGTCGACTTTTGGTCGCTCTCGGCAGTCACCGAAGAACAACAACTGCGGCCGACGTTCGATGCGTAGGATAGTCCTGCACTTGAGGTATGTGAAACTCAAAGATTATAGCTCTCCTTGTCGCTCATAATTGTGAAATAACAGTCTCATCACAATTCTGCGAGTACAAGACCAAGTTGTTATCTGTGGCTAACCGACTCGACTCATCGACACAGGTTAGCAGACTCGGCAAAATCTCGCTCTGAGCGCTTACTGACTGTGCTTAGTCAGAATATCCGTGGACGTTGAGACTTGCACGAGATCGCGCGACTTCAAAGCTTCAAATTGACGTCCTGACAAGTACTCGACTGCTCACGTCACTCTCGCGACGCTGGATCGTTCGGGCATGGGTTCGGGCGTTCCAGCGACATTTACGTGGAGGTGCGGTTATCTTTTATTTACGTTTGACGACGATTGACTCGTGAACTCGTAGATCGACTGCTGTATGTCCTGTGGCTTGCACGACACGCGCCGGGCGTCATGCTACTGTGTTCGCATTTCCACGTGAATCGTCTGATCGGTGAGCTTATGCTTGTGATGTCCGTTCTTCTGAGAGGCTTACCATCGTCCTTGCGCAGGGTCCGTCCGCGCTGAGATCTCTAGCACCGTTTTCGTGACGCCGTTTTCCACAAGCGCCTCGGGGTTGTCACCGCCTCGCGGACTCGCGCTTCATGCGACATCCGCAAGGATTACCGAGAAAGCCGCGCGTATTGCTGCGCATTGCGAGGACCGGGCTCGTCATGTTCTCGTGAGTCGAGCCGAGTCTGTCCCTCTATCCTCACTGTTTCACCTGTCGTTTACCACTTCCCTGCCCACCACTTCAATCTGCTCACTATGTCGCCAATGTCTCATAGGTCTCGCACCCCGACTTATCTCTCTCTCGAGGGACAACAACAGCGGCTGCGGGCGCTTTACCTACAGCGCGGCGAGCGCAATACCTACGCTACGCGCAGGGCTCGTTTTGCGTGCGCGCGCGGGGGCACTCTTTCGAATCCGCGTAGGACGAGGTACCAGTTATTTTTTGCTCATTGCTCGCTCAATACCGTCTGACTCATCTCATGCGTAGTCCATCCTTGCGACAGCGCAGCGCGTCCACCTACACGCGCTGACTGTTCTCACTGCTCGGGCTACAACCTCCGCGGCGACCTACACTTATTCGACTTCATCCGCATCAGCATCGGTGAGCTCAAGTTCATGCCGTCTCTACTACGTACGTACTGACCATGCTTTGACAGAGTCTCACAGCCAGATCAACTCGCGCGGTCGCTGTCTCAGGGCGACGTCCGCAAGGATTACCGCAGACGAAGTGTGCCCAAGCGCTTTCCATGTCATACCGCGCGCTGTCCATCCACATCATCGGTGACTAACGCCCACGCCATCCAGCAGGTGCTTGTACGTATCACCATCTCATCCAGAGGTCCTGACCGCAAGGACTACCAACCAAAAAAGCGATGAAGGTGGCGCGTACTGCACAGGTCGCGGCCCTTGTTGCTGAGGTGAGTCTTGTGCTCAAGATCTTTATCATCACCGTTTCCACTTCTGCCGCCTTCTCCCACTCCATTTGATTACTCAGTTCGTCAGAATTGCGCGCTTACGGATCTCTGACGTTGCACAGGCCTCGCGGTCGGGTTTGTCTCTCTCTCGGCCGCCACCGAAAAACAACAAGTGCGGCCGAGATTTCGACGCGTAGGACAGCCCTGGACCAAAGGTATGTGAAAGTCAACGGCTACAGTCCCTCTTGTCGCTCACGAGTGTGAAAGTCTCAGTCTTACGACATTTCTGCGAGTACGAGAGCAAGTCAGTAACTGTGGCTACTCAACTCGTTCTGCGACTCGACGCAGGTAAGCAGACGTGGCCCAACTTGAGCATCAACGGATTATGCTTAGTCAGCATATCTGCAGATCGCCAGACTCGCAATTACATAGCAGAGTTGCGCGTGGTGGCGCAACTCGCGTCAACTTGACGTCCTGACCTTGACTCTTCTCGTTCCGTTTGCGGCGTGTGCGCCCAGTTCCTGTATCTCTCGTCTATCCCACACCGTGGACTGGGCTCTTTTGCTCGGTCCACGTCGGTCGAAGCCCTGCTGTTT
>KV426253.1:0-19954 GCA_001632375.1 Exidia glandulosa HHB12029 | reverse complement strand
AAGCTCAATTCGTCAGCTCAAGGGTAACTGAATGTATGATAACATGTGAGGCAGGGATGATCGTACGTGGTTGGCTCGCAAAGGCGAGGACGACGTAACTGTCGGATGTACGGGCAGATCCGGTCTTGGACGTCCCTTGGACACATGGACATCCACAGACTTTGAGGGAATACATGCTCGTAATCATGGGTACGCTGGAGGCATTCCTATGATTGCTGCAGGCATCGCGACTCCTGCGCGCAAATGTCCGAAGAAGAGCTGCGGCGTACGAACTACTGTGTTGGTCGCACGCATGTGTATGGGACTTTGGGGGTCCGCGAGCAAGACCAAGAATCTCCCCTATTGTTGGGGAAGTACTGCGGTAGAGCGCAGATGTCCAGTCATATTCACCAATGCCTGTGCCCGACTCTCCGCGCCTGCGCCGATCGTTGAATTGCCGGACCATATGCATAAGGCCAGCGACCATCTTACGATGGGCGTTCCAAACCCGAAATACCTGCTCTGAGCGTCGAATGTCCGCGCCCACTGGAGAATGCGTGTGCATTCACGTTAATGTCTGCGCGGCTTCGGCAAGGTCTGCACAACTCCGGCAATGTCCACGGCCATTACACTACACCACCAGCTGTTCTCAGATACGCCCAGGTAATATATTTAGGCCGGGGACTTCTCTATACGGATCATATACGAGTCTCTGCAGCGGAGTTGTCTGTCCACTCTTGGACTTGACCGTCATGCCCTTCCTGCAGGATCTCGCTCAGCAGCTTCGCGCGCTCCCTGACACTTTGAAGGGTCTAACGCTAGAGCAGCTCGTGCTTTTCTCTGACACCTGCCATCTGTACATGGCAGAGAAAGCACAAAATTTGGCTGTGGACTCCAAATATCCGCTCCAAGACCTCCCACTCCCGGAAGGGAGCAGATTGCCTACCTCACTGGCCAGACTTTTGCAGTCTGAGCTTGGAATACAGGGGGAAGAGGTGCAGAGCCTATGGAGTCTACTTCACCCGCTTTGCACAGATCGCGCTATTCTTCCCAGTACGTCCTTCACATTGTCCAGGAAGGAACTTCTGGCTTCTCACCACTGCACCCAGGCCTTACTGAGGAGCTTGCACCTCCAACCACCTTGTGTCTCAATCGCACCTGTAAAGACCGACGGCTGGTTGATCGTCGAACGTACCCGTCAACTCTCTTCACTCTGCGACGCGGTGCCCTTAGTGCCACTGCAGTATCCCTTTATTGCAAGGGTAATTTTAATTGCATGGTTGCAACTGGTTATTGACTACCGTAACAGGTTGTAATACACGATATCATCATGACTTCTTCGTACGCGCTGCCTCCGACCCCGACGCCCAACGCGTTTACTATCCCGGCATCCCAACCGTCTTTGGGGCTGGCGATCATTTCTTTGTAGAGTCTGCTCTCTGCGTATTCTTTGAGAATATGTACATGTTCTCTCAGTAAGTCTCCCTTACTGTACTGCTGCTCGCACCTGTTGAGCATTGTTCTCTAGCGCATCCTCAGAAGGAATTGCGCGGATATACAACAGGTCTCTGGCTGTCGACTCTGAGGAATCTCGCCGTCTCACGGGCGAAGTGGTACTCAATGCGTTTCTCATGCACTCGCTGCTTCGCTTCTGGGCCCAGGTATTCAAGGACGCGCTCTTGCTGCCGCACGCCGGAACCAACGACCGACGTCTGGATGAGGCGCTGGAGAGGAGGAACATTTTCATGGCAGGGACGGGTCAGGCTCAGTGGGCGCATGCCTGTAAAGCCTGTACGCTATTCAAGCGAGATGCAGAGGGACGAGCATGTGCGTTGAATTGAGACCAATCTACTCACAGTGTTGACAGTTCACAGACAGACAGACGGCCTGCGTCATTGACGGTGTAACGCTGCAGCACCCTTGTTGCAGCTTCAAGAGTGCAGATGGCAAGCCGTGCCTTCGTTCGCTCGCGCGCACAATGGATCGCTACTGTCCCGTCCACCACGGCGAGAACTTCATCTGCGTCGCTGCAGGGTGCAGGCAGATTCGCCCGCCAGGATTCGAGACTTGTCCCCTGGCCGCCCATCGAGCTCTGGAGACGGGTCGCAAGTCGCGCGGGAAGTCGATGAACAAGCTCAAAGAGCGTTTGCACACCGCGTCGAAATTTCTCTCCACGGGCGTCAAGGAGAAGAAGACGAATAGGAACAAGTCTTCTGCCCGCAAGAAATTGGGAGCCAAGTTCACGCGCACCTGGACGCATAACGAGCAACTCGCGGTCCGATGTTGCGGCGTGATCATCTCCCGCGCGACGATGTTCCAGGCAGAGGCCATTACTGGCGTGAGAGTGCGTAATTACCAAGTCAGGTCCTCTTAGAAATCCTGAGATCTTTGCAGGACTTCCTCATGGCAACCTTTCCGGAGCAGGAGTTCCCGGGCTCCCGTCCGTCCTTTCTGTTCTACGACGACAACTGCGCGCTGCATAAGCACATCTATGCACAAGACCCAACCGGCAGGATTCGACGCTTTTTCGCTCGAATCGGTCTCCCCGTCGACGTCTTTCACTTCGAGTCGAAGCACAAGGAGGCCGATCTTGTCTGTCAGACGCACTGCAACCCGGCAAGCTTCCCCGATCTCATGAACCCGAACGGAACCTGGGCGTTCAACTCGTCGGCGGCGGAGCAGGCCAACAGCTGGATTAAGAAGTACAAACAGATTGTTCGGGAGATGAACGCCCTGCGCTACGATTTCTTTCTCGACGAGATGATTGCGCTTCGCAACGAGTTCATCGTCGAGGGACTGCAGGCAAAAGACTTACTTCCTCACATTGTACCCGACGAAGTTCTCACCTCCGTAGAGTACCTTCCGTGAAATGTATCCAATTATGTGTCTAACTATGCAACGTAGAGTGGTAGCGCGAGTAGTCGGTGCGGAGTGGTAGGGATGTGTCGACGCGGACAGTGATAGATGTCCATGCAGATACTGACGGCCAGTGCTAGGATTCGCACTGCTTAACTAGTAGAAGTCTTGGTGCTAAGTAGAGCGCGGTGAACAGAGTTAGAACCGCAAGCGGCGTGGAAAGGACGAAAGGAAACATTCTTGAGCGAGATGCGCGAAGTAAAAACGTAGTAAGCAACGAACGTGAGTCGGCGATGCGTGACGCTCACCGTATTCGCGTACTGAAGACCGCCTCCGTGTGGGCGATCAAGCCCGCCTAGCGGCCACACGGATCCACCCCGCCGGGCGAGCGCAGCGACGGGATCCCAACCGCTTCACTTCAAGCGGTGTGCGTAGCGACAACGAGCAACGGACGCTCTAAATGTCGCGTTTGTTGGTACGACTGAATGGCGACTAAATCAAAGACGAAGTAGTGACGAGGAGTGATGCTCACCTTGACACAAGCAAGCGTCGAAACCAAACGCCTCTGTCAGAGGCGAGTTCCGGCGCACTCCACGCCTACATCCACCAAACGCACCGTTCTTGATACCAGGCGATAAGTGGAGATGAAGTCAGCAACCGTACGTGACGCACCGTATAGAGATTTCTGGCGGGAATGCGCGTCGCGCGTTCCCGAGCGCTCTCCATGTTGCGTCGCGTCAAGAATCACTCGTAACGCGCATGGAACGGAATGGGGGACATATCACACACCTGAAGTGCCCACCAGCTTGCGCTGACCCTCGTTTCCGTCGAGATCGTTTCGGTGCTGTCCCGGACTCGTACATCACTCTCCGCCCTACCGTACGACAGCTCATCGTCTCTAACGCCGTCCGCGTACCGATCAAACGTGAGTACAGACTTCCGATGCCTTTCTTCGTTATTAACTCACGTTCTGGTTCTCGCCTGGTAGGTTGCTTCGGTGTCGAATACTATGAGGCGTCAAAGCTGCGAACGGCGTCAGAGGCGTGTCCTACGCGCTGCACGAGATGCCTGTAACACCAAGGAATGCACAATTATGCCCGGAGCGCGAGTGATATCGGAATCGCAAGTGCTCGACTCGGCGTGCGCCTCGCGTCCCACGCCCAAGCTAGAGTGCGTCCGCGAGCGGACGCACTTGCTTGTGCTTCGAAATCGAAAACAAAAGCTTGTACGCACCGTTTACCATGCGCCAAGCTTCGGGGTGCTCACGTTCTTGTCTGCTCCGCGTAGATGTCCATCCGCCCACACGCTGGGTTACCTAGCCTCGTGCAGCCTGCGTACGGCGTCAAGACACATTCGACGCGACACATATGGTCTATGCGTACCTGTCACTACCCTTTGATACGCGCGCTGTCCCCGCTCTGCGTGTTTCTGGCGTGTTCGCGCTGGCGCCGTCCAGAACCCGCCCTCGACTTCGACACGGAACCTCTGCGAGGGCGAATAAGTTTATACATGTTTGCGATGCGTAACGATGGATAGTCTAGGTACGTACCTTTCCTAGGTCTGTCGCGTCGCGCCGCTGATGTCCATGGCGATGTCTTGCAGGAACCGTGACCCCGACGTACGCGACGTCTACGCTCCTGCAGACCGCGTCAGCGCCCACTCAAGACGGCTGATATCGAGCCTACACACCTTCCTCGACCTCTGGAAGCGGCCGCCACTGCCGCACGACCGGTCCTCGTTAAGATCGTAGGGATCCTGTCTCGAACCCGTCAATGACCTTCGAACCGCGCTCGTGCCGACGCCAACAAAATTGCATCTTTCCTCAACGCGCGCTAACGAACAGAACAGGTACGTACCTCGTTTACGCCCGTCTTCGCGCACCGCTGAAGGATTTGCCGGTGTCTTGTGTCTGTGGCGACCCAGATACGTCCGACCTTGCGCACGCTGAAGTGGACGTCAGCTCGTAGCGCTCCACCACGCGACAAGTGAAAATAATATCAGCGACCGTACGTGATGCGTAGGCTGTAGGAAGCGCAGGAAGTCCATCAGTACGGCGACGCTCGTGGAAACGGGAGTGGAGGAGCTCACGATATTGTGGAGCTCGTCTTGAACGACCTCCACGCATGTGGACTGCTCGCCGGGACGACGCGGGATGGATGAAGCCTCTGAGGACTTGTGCGCGAAGTTGTGAGGCGAGGAGCGGTCGCGAGGCGAGGAGCGGTGCTTGTGGAGGGTAACGTACCGGTCCATAACCCACAATTGAAAATATATCGAGACCTGAACAGAGGATGAGCGACGGGCGCGATAAGGGTTGGGCGCAGGACGAACGGAATGGGCGGCGCGGGCGCGTGAGCGCTTGACGCGTTCAAGTCGACGTGTCGCGATGTGGAGCGTTGGTACGGCGCGGACGCCTTGAGGCGTCCCGTTCGTTGTGCAGCGACAGGGCGTCCTCGACGTCGGTCAGAGCGACACGTGGACGTCGAGGAGCTGGTGCTGGGCGAAGTTGGTGGGCTTAGTTGCTTGGAAGCCGCGCCGTTGACGAGGAAGACGCGTCTCGAGGCAGACGCATCCGTTGTGCGCAGGTCGCTCTCGAAGCGGCAGTAGGTCGTTGATGAAGAAGAAGCACGCGCTGGTTGCGTCGAGGTGTCTGTTCGGGTGCGTCAGGAACGAGAGCCTTGAGCTGGGCACGCGGTACACACCTTGAGCTCAGGAGCGCGGGGGCGGTCTTCAGCCTGTGACGTCCAGCTCGTCGCGGTAGACAGAGTCGACGTCCTGTCCACGGAATGGCGCATCGAGGCAGGTGTGCGGGAGGTGCGCGTAAAGTCCGTAAAGCTTACAGTACAACGAACGCCAACTCGCGGAGCTGAGACGCGACGCGAGTTCAACTCCGACCGAACTCGCGCTATCCTTTCTACCACCACCGTACGTCGCCGCCGTGAGCAGCGCCTCATCCCGTGCCCAAACCTCTCCTCATTCTATCTTCACTGCGTAGAGCCGATTTTAATACGTCCTACTTCCTCCAAACATCGCGTCCGTTTTCTGCGTGGTATTTCTCAGGTGCGTAGCGCTCGTCCTTAAATCCCTAGCCTCCCGCGGGGTGCTGACTCTCTTACATAAGCAGACCATGGGTATTGAAGACGTCGACACCCTCAGGCTCACACTCGGGCGCGTCGAACAACGCCTGCGCGCCGCCACCGGGAATGCCGACCGCCCGAGCCCCAACGCCCAAGCCGACGTCGCCTATGGACTCGACGACGACGACATCGACCTCATGCGAAGGCTACTATCCTTCGCCCAGGGCAATGGTACGTCGCGCTATCCACCACTGCGTCTTTGCTGACGTCCATCTCCCTCCCCGCCAACATCGTTCCGTCGGCGCCGCGCACACAGCGACCCTTTTGAGCGCGCTATCTGAGGCGTCCCCATCGCCGTCTCTTCCACCACCATCACCTACTCAAGTAGAACGATCGCCTGTTGCAGGTGTGTCCTTCTCTCCCTGTACGTCTTGCATGAGCTCACTGTTATTCAGATACATCGACCTCTCGCAAGCGTCCACGCGAGGAGCGTACGCTCTTTCGAACGGAAGAAGGTATGTACATCGCGGGCCTGCTCATCGTCAACTCACAGAGGAGTAGATACGTTCGGCTCGGTCCCCAAGCGTCGGCGCGTCCACCCTGCTGTCGGCGCTGCTTCCGCCCCGTCCACGTCGCCACCAACAACGAACACCGTGACGGGTGCAGCTCGCTCTGCGCTTGCGCACTCTTCCTGTACGTCAGCCGCCCCCGCGCGCACCTCTTGCTCACGACTTGCACAGCGCATCTTCCACGCGCGCTGACCGAACTTGAAGCGCGCGAGCGACTTGAAGACCTGCGCGCCGAGCTCGACATTCTCATGGACGCGTTCCAGTTTCCCGACGTGGCCGAATTCTTGTTCGACAGCGACGGCTTCGACGTCGAGGACGGCCGACCCAACCCAGACTCACCTGCCATGGTGGCCGTCAGGGCGCACGAAGTCACACTTGTCAACGTCATGCAGGAGGCGCTCTGCATCTTGTGCGGCGGCTTCAGCATGGCCACGGTGCAGTTGCAGCAGGACGTCGCGCGCGCCATATCTGCCGCGCGAGAGGATCTCCATGCCGCGGTCCAAGACGCGGTGGCCATGTATATTGACGGGCTCCGAGGACTCACGCCCAGTCCATCGTCTCTGGAGCGGGACCTGGACGATGACGAGGTAGAGTCTGATTGTCCGCTCTATGCATTGACGCTTACGTTCTCTGCAGTTCTTGCGATCCTTGCCTTACTACAATACCGGTGGTACCGACCACCTTTCGGCTCTGAATGAGCAGGAGGCACATGCCCGTGAGGAAGAGGTGTGTGTTTCAAGGTCGACGCGTACATGCGCTGACCTGGCTTAGGTACAAGAGCCGTCGTCGGACGAGGAGCCGCTTGCGCGCCGAGGGCAGCGTAACCCACACGGGAATCCAGCAGGAGCAGGAGGTCAGGGCAATGCCGGACAGCCGCAGCCGCAACAGCGCGAGCAAGACGCCGCTCCAGCTCGCGGGCGTGGGCGCGGACGACCTCGGCGCGCACGCGGACGGCCACGACGCAAAAAACCGTGCCCTCGCGGTGGTGAACTGGCGGACCGAGTAACGGGACTGATGTCTCGGAACGACGGCGCCATGCATGATGCGGGGCGAGCTGACGCCGACGACGACGAGTACCAACCGCCGTCGCCACCCTCCTCCTCGCGGCAGGGCCAGAAGGACCCATCGCAGCCGCATCGTCTTCGCGATGGCCCTACTGCCACCTCCCAGCGCTGTCGCAACTTCCTCGCGCTGCTCGCCAACATGGCATCGCCATCCATCTACGGCGAGCTATCCTCGGCGTTGGCGTTCGAGTTGGGTACGGATGCACCAACCGGCAAAGACGGCGCTGCTCTTCCTAAACTCACCTGCGAGCCGACGGTGGAGGCGGTGGGTGCGTCCGTTAAGAACCTGAAGGAGTACGAGGCTAGAGCGTGGATTGCGAAAATGCACTCGTCTTTGTCGGAGCTTTGCTTTGCTTGGAGCATCGAAGGGTGGGTGGGCGCGTATTTACTTTCCTACCGCGTCTGACATTTTGTTTAGGATGTACGTCCAGATGGTCCAGGACATGGTGGACCGGGGAGAGATTGAGACGACGGACAACGTGCCGAGGAAGAACATCATGTCCGCTCTCTACGAGCAGCTGAGCGCCAAGCTTCATATACCGGAGAAGAAGTTGCAGGAGTGGCGGAGGAAGGGCATGCGTTGGGCTTGGCTTCTTTACTGTGGTGCGTTTCCTTTCCTGCGGAGCGTCTGCTTGGGACTTACATTGTTTTGTAGGCTCTGTCCCTGCGTTCCTGGCGGTCAACTTGATGGATCTGAAGAACGACTTCATGGACGGTCTGGACGTTGACTCCCTGGCCGAGGTTGGCTGTATGCTCCGCAACCCGACGGATTACAAAGGTGCGCAGTCTGGTCTAGGTGTGTACTGAAACTGACGCGCGGTAGACCCAGAGACAACCACCGGCTTTGTGCTGCCCACTATCATGCACTGGGGCAGATGCTTCAACCTGAAGGTTGGAGGGCGCGTGTTTGGGGTAGACTTGAAGGAGGATGATGCGCTAATATCGGAGACCTTTGATTTTGGGTGAGTGCGTCGCGGGTCTTCGCGCTACATACTCATAGGTTTGTAGTATGAAGAGACCTCCCCCGCGCGGCTCAGAATGGGATGACTGGGATTCTACTTCCCAGTGCACTCTGTTTGAGCCGTTGCCTGAGGAATTGAAGCACCGGCCCCGGCCCACACCCCTGGCCTGGACAGCGCCACCTGCGCCGGGTGGGACTCATATTGTTACTCTTGCGCTGGACCCCATCGACAAGCCCAACCTTCCGTTCAAGAAGGGAGACAAGGCGGGGAGGATGAAATTTACGCGTGAGCAGCGCGAGATCGCCCTGCGTAACCAAGTGCGGTGTGATACACTTGAGGAATTGAAAGAGAAGGTATGTGTTTCCTCCGCGACGTGCCTATGTATGCTCATAGTGTGCTAGGCTAAAGCGCATGTGGTGGAGAAAGACGGGCCTTATCTTGTCATACGCGGGAATTTTGCGAAGGAAATGAAGTGCGTGCAGTGCGTTCGGACGGAGGAGGGAGTCTAACACTTATCTTAGGGCCGATATAATACTCCAGTACAACGACAACAGTTTTGCTGCCATGATTATCAGCCCCAGCGTCTTGCCCCTCGCCGAGATGGACGCGTTGAGGACCTTTGTCCAGGATGCGACGCTGATCAACCCGGAATCCGTACCCACCTCCTCCGAATTCAAGAAGTACCGCTTCCCGGCGCTGCATCTTGTGTGGACCAACCGGTACTCAGAAAAGGTGAGCGTGCGCCTCTTGCTAGCTGTGAACGAAGCTGATGGTAGCAGGGTGATGACCTCACGACCGACCCAGACGCCGCGCCATGCATGGACCGCCTGGACGGGAACGACAAGCAGCGTCTTCTGCGTTTGCATCGCGATGCACGCGCAGACCTCCTGGCCTGGCGCACCACCGCAACTGGTCTTGAAAAGGTGTTTGCCCTTATCACAGCACGGGTCAGTCTTTGTTACGCGTGACGATACCTCTTTAACCCCACACAGCTCAAGGAACACCTGCCGGAACAGTACGAAATACTCCTCAACTTCGTGGAGACTATTCCCTGCGGTTCTTGGTCTCCTTGTGCTCCTTTTGGCGGTATGGTTCTCAACTACGGTGTGTCCTGCGAGAGCCACGTAGACGACGACCTCGCGCTCTGCGTTGTGATCATCTTCGGCGAGTTCGAGGGAGGGGAGCTTGGTCTTTACGAGGCCCGCGTACTTCTGGAACTGAAGGGGATGTCCATCTTTGTTTTCTGCTCTGACAAGCTCACGCACTTCAACTGCCCTTTCCAAGGCAGCCGCGGCTCCATCGCGCTGTCCACGGAGAAGGCGTCTGTGGCTTGGGTCAACTTCCGCAACGGCTGGAAGTCGTACATGGCGGATAGGAAAAGGCGCTTGCGCAAGGGGAAGGGCAAAGCTTCAAAGTAGTAGTGTGGGGTCAATGGAAGAATGTTTCTTTCTTGAACTTGAGCTCAGTGCAAAAGCAGTGTGAATTAAATATCTGGCATGGTTTTAGATACTCTGCTACAAGGTGCTTGGGCTGGAGAAAGGAGCAGAAATAGATATATAGGCTCTGGCGCTCCGCGCTCTGTTCGGCGCGGTTGATCCCGCGAGACTCCGAAGCTTTACTTCTGTCTCTTGGTCGCACCGGACCGCTTACGCCCAAGAACCACCTTCTCCATAAGCTCCTTCTCCTTCTCCTGGGCTTCTGGGTGCACTTTGAAGACAGACTCCCGAGCGCGTTTCAGGAGCGTCACCCATCCAGTCAGCCCCAAGCATTCGTTGTCGTCGTTCGAGGTGAGGAGTTGCACAATTTCTGGGTGGGCGTATAGACCACGGGGACCGTACAGGGCCTGGTAGACGTACGCGTCGGCGGCTTGGGATACCCAGTTTGGGTCGCGTTTGAGGTACGTCCCGATGGACTTCCACTTGATGAAGTCGATTGGAAGGCCAATCCTGCGCAGCGCGATCTCTGGACGCCGTCCCATCTTCCCAACCTCCTTGACGACCTTTGCAAGCCAGCCGACGGGCAGGGGACGCTGCTTGAACCTGAGCCTGCGGAACGCCTGGATGTAACGGTTGTGTTTCCAGCGCTGGTGGAGCAGCCTCTGCACATCGCGCTCCTTGTACTCGACCGGCAGAGGAGACGGCGACCGTTCCGCATGCTTGCGCTTCTTACGGTGCGGCGAGTAGATGGTGGCGTAAGGCCCAAGGTCTAGAGGAGCGGGGGCGGGTTGGCGACCACGGGTCTTGGCTGCTTTGGCCATCTTCGATTTACGCGCCTTCAGCTGCTGCAGCTGCTTAACAGCTTGGACAGCAGCAGCATCATCGTCATCCTCCCAGTCAGACCCAGACCCCGTCCACTCCTCGTTCGACTCGAGACCGCTGTTGCTGTAGTCGCTCGGATCAGATATGAGGGCCTCGTTCTCATCGTCTTCTCCTTCGTCGTCTCCATCGCTGACCTGCTCCCTCACCACAGCGGCTTTCAACATTCTCTTCAGGTCCTTCTCGTTGCGTGCCTTGGCTTATAGTAAGTATTGGAGCAGTTTACGGTCCAGAGCTGACGCACTCTATACAGGTGGAGTCTGCATCCAACCAAGATAGCATTCTTGGAGATTGGAGGGGACGGCATGGCCCACTCTGTCACCGCCTCCTCTGCGGTGAAGATCCGGGCTGGAAGGTCGTCGTCGCGCTTGGCGCGGAGTAGCTCGAGCGTGCCGGGGCGATGAAGGATGGCGACTTTGATGGGCTCGTGCCCCCCAAGCCTCTTGTCTGCGTCCTCTGGCTCAAAGTCCTCGAGGGACCACAGGCAGAGCCAGGCCTCTAATATGGATGTTCAGGCTTAAGCAAGCTAGATCTGAGGGTAAGGGTGCGTACCTTCACTGTCGCCATCTTCCTGCCAGTGGAAGTTCTCCATGAGCTCAGAAAGCGCCTCCTTTAGGTCCTCAAAGACGACGTAGGCCACACCGTCCTTAACATGGCCAGACGCCCTGACTGCCATATGGCGGGTACGCCCCGACTCGGGATGCGACAAGGTCATGCGCATGTAGTACGTGTAGTCCCCGTCCTGCACTGGAGCATTTTGCTCCTCAGGGGTACGCTTGAATGAGGTTAGCTTCAGCTTTATTATGGGTATAGATTGATGCTCACCTTTGGTTTGGGTTCCGAAGGAGATAGGCTGCTCTCCGACGGCGACAGACGCGTTCCAGGTCCAGCAGGCACTGGACCCACCACTGGACCTTTCTGTTCACCGCTTCCAGCTGGCAGATCTGGGCTAGGGGTGGACCCAGCGCTGGGTGCTGAATCCTGGTCCTTTGTCGCTGGACGTCCGTCCTTGGACCCAAGGATCTGGTAGGCGCGTCAGTCTTCAAACCTGCTTTGAGGCTGTCTTGACTTACGCGGCTTTCAAGACTAGGTAGCTGTTTGGACTTGCGCAAGACACAGATTACTTTGGCGATACGGGGATCCACACCGTCCAGGTCGGCGTCGGCGTCGAAGACTAGCGTCCAGTCTAAGCAGATATTGAGGAGAAAGACTTTCTCTGCTGCTAGTTTGGGATCTGAGCGCAATGTCTGCGCCCCTCCTTGGATCTTGTTCTTGCCCGTATATGCCTTTATGATATTCTGGCGCGGACAGTGAGCCTTTGGTTCGTATCCTCTGCTGACCACATACGATACAGTCTTCCGCTCCAAGACTGAGCCTGGCCTATGGTGTTAGGTTACGCGCAGGGTTGGCTGCTGATGTACGTACGCGTCGTCGTTCTCAATGGCCACTATCTTTGGAGACATGACGACGAAGGCGGTTTCAAACTCAGAGATCTCCATGCGTAGGGAAAAAATTGAGATCAAATAAAGTGTTGTATCTACTACACACTGTTGCATCGCTTCACAAAAGCAGCCCAGGTAGCGCCGTCCATGGCCGCAAACTCATCCTTCAATGCCCGCGGCGCCTTCACCCAGTACTGGCGGTACGTGTAGTACGACGACGACTTGAACACCGTTCCCGGGAAAGCCTTCTTGAACGCTCCTTTGACAGTGAAGGCTTTCCCTTTCCCGGCGCTCGCGTTCATGAATTCAAGACCACTGGCCATAGTGCTGTAGTCTGTCGGCCAGTCGTCGCTCATCCCTGCTGAAGGAGACAACTCGCGCTTGATGCCGCCGCTATAATAAGATGAAGTAAGAACAATTAATCTGGAAGAAAACGGTGGTGTGCGTACAATGATGTGCTGATGACCTGAACAGAATTATCGGAATCGTCGTCTGAGTCCGAGATACAGATTACGTCCTGTGCCGCAGTCGACGATGTTGAAGACTTCTTCGGGGAGGGTGACGCCTTAGCTGAGGATGCCACCCTCTTGCGGGGAGGAGAAACTGGGTCTCCTTCCACACGGCCCGAAGACTGCGGCATTCCAGGCCCAGACGTCACACCTTGCGACCGAAAGTTGAGAACCGAGGTACCCTTGACGTCTGTGGCAGGAAGCCCAAAAGACGACCAGATCCACTTCTGAGCCGCCGGGTCGAAGACTTGATACATGGTGTTCTTGTTCAGGTTGACAAGGTCGACCACGGTCGGGATGGAGCGCGGATGGAAGAAGTTGCCGTCCTTGGGAACACGAATACAGAGGGCTTCATCGTGGTCCTGAAACCCATAAGTTTGTGTCTGTATAATGAGTATGTGACGCACCTTTATCCACCATTGCACCATCAGAAGCCCTTGGCTCTGGCGCAGAGCCTCACTCGCGCGCTGGTTACTCGCCTTACGCTGCGCCTGCTCCGCCTCCAGAATCCCAAGCTTCTGCTCGTAGGGCCGGCCAAGGTAAGAGCCAAAAGAGACTTGGGCTTGGGCCTCCTGCGTTGTGGTGCGAGGAGCAAGGTTGTGCGGGGAGTACGGGCATGGAGCAAGCGCGCCGATGAGCGGGCGTGCAAGACGGCAGCAGGACGCGCAGTAGTTGAAACCGCATGCCGCGTTGGAGGGTAAAGGCCCCTTGGCCGCCTGCTGGCACCAAGGACTGGTGCACTTTGCAGGAGGGACATAGCCGCCCTTGCCCTGGGGAAGGTGGAAAAGCATATCGATATTGCCGCAGGTTGTGGAGTCGTTCCTCTTGTTATTCCAGCACTAAGAGACTAAGTCAGTGGCCTGCTAGTTAGAGCTGTAAGAAAGGTCTACGTACCGTACGGTACCAGATGTTTTCGTTTTCCTCGACGGACTGGCCGGTGCAGAGTCGGGGCACGGTCAAGTACTGGTTACATCCGCGCCTTTTACAGCGGTCGAATGGTAGCTGGAGCGCGGCGGGTGGGTTTGGGTTGACTGGCTGCGAGTGAAGCGGCATCTGAGGGCGTGAACGAGATGGGCAGAGTCAGGGAAAAATGGTGCAGCGGACTTTGATTACGGTATCCATTGTGTATTGCATAATCATGGCAAAGTCGGTGTCCCAAAGTGTGTTGTTTGCAGGTTTCTTCTCCGCGGATTGAGGCGTTAGCCGTAGCCTCGGAGGAAACCTCCGCATCCTCCTACAGATTGAGGGAAGTCTCCACGTCTGGTCATATCCTCATATAGATTTACCATCCCCAGTGGCTATTCCGGAAAGGGTGCCCATATTGCGCAGATGGTGTGGAGGTTCCCCATGGTCTGCAGATATTCCCGGAGGGGCACAGGCATTCGGCAACTGGTGCGTATATTCACCAACTGCAGCGCAACATGTTCAAACACAGGGGACGTTGTGCTCTGTCTGAAGGCGAAACATATAGGGTGCAGTACTTCTACAATCCGTGTGCATATTCTCCAACTCCTGTGCAGGTATTTAAATATGATTGGACTACTGTGTACATGAGCACAGATCAGCCGTATTGCGGAGCGGTCGCGCAGACCGGGCGGGAAATCATATTGCTGTGCAGACAATGAACACTGCTCGCAGTTGTACGGTAATATTTGCAGGCGCTATTTAAAAGCTCTTAGGTAATTTAGAATATCCACAAATGTCCGATCTCCATGGACACTCTGCCCGTGCAGCGGATGATCTCAGGACGACGCATTCCGGCAGGCTCCGGACAATACGCTGCCGGACTCCCGAGCCTGCGTCTCGAGATCTGTGTAATGTCCGAGCGTCCCTTGCAAGTACTTATGTGTATATATGCATGTACACAGCCACCCCGACTGAGGGTACTTCACTTTGTGGGAACAGAACGACGTCTTTCATGCAGCTATGAGCATTGAACTGTGTCTCATCAATGAATAGCTTGCGAGTATCAGTTCCACGTGAGAGCTACAACACTGTATGCAATACTCTCAGCGCTAGTATTCCACAGCGAGTCTCGCTAGTCTTGCCATATAGCTACGGTGTCACTATTTGCCCCTGCAGTGAGACTCCCCGAACAGGTCGTAGTAGAGAACATAGTCACTCTTACGCTATGCCGACTCAGAAACATCTCAGTGGGTAAGCTTTCTGAGGACTCTGTATGAACGCTATATGTGCGACTGCGGGTGTCGACAGGGGAGCTGCGGTTTCCGAAGACCGGTTGCCGAGGCGCTGACTCAAGCCTGAAAACTGCCGCTCCACCCGGCGACGGGGCAGAATTCAAAGTCAGTCTCTTTCTCCCGAGCACCCACATCGTCCGTCTGGATGATAAAAGGTACGCCTTCTCGCCCTCTAACTAGTTCTTCCCGTCTGACCGCGCTCTGCTCAGTGGCTAACGCTCATGGCCGTTTGCACAACACCCTCACTGTACGTCCTTTTGTCTCGACATTTTTTCACCCACTCGCTCCCACTTCCTTCTCCGTCCTTCTTACCCTCAAGCACATCCATTGCCATCCCTCACCTTCCCGTTCCTATTATCCTTCATGCTGTCATTTTCTGTCGGTTGACCTGTCCACGGCCTTTGCTCCACCGCCGATGGACAGGCTCATGTTGGATGTGCCCTTGTCCCTTTTCTTGGCACTGTGTACTCTGTCCCGCACCGTGCTCCCGGTCTCAACCCTCTCTTGCTTGGGGGTACAGTTGCTCACATTCTAAACCTCGGTTCTTACCCCATCTTTCCGTTTCTTTTTCGTTCACCGCTGTCCCATTCTATCTTTTCTCGCCGGCGCTACTTCAAGGCTGTGTAACCGCCGGGCTGTGCTCAGGTCAGCAATTGCAGTAGACAGTAGCCTCACCCCGCCACTTTGGAATTTGTGACTTTCTTTTCATCCCCTCCACCACGACCTCCTCCCACACCTCCTCTCTGTCCTCTCAGTCTCGTATTCCCGCAATTCTGACACAAATGGGTTTCAGGTTTTGGCCTTCAAGTTACTGTACAGTGGCCTTCCTATCCGTTATCGTGCATGAGGTATGTTCCCTGAGTATCTGTTGCTCGTCTTATGAGGTCTAATGGTGCTGCTTCTCTATTCCCAGGACCTGATGCTCTCCGTCCACAGCAATCACTCTACTACCCACGCTATCTCTGGACCCGCTGTAGGGGTGTCTCGCTCCTCAACCGCATTGAGTGTTTTTTTTTTCGAGCCAGATAGGATGCTTGAACGTATGTCTTTGAATTTGCTTTCCATTTCTCGTTCCAACACCTGCTGACTGAGCTTCCTCGTAGTTTACATCGCATGGCTCGTCACGTTGCCTCCGGTGGCGACCTCATGCTACGTAGTCTGAGGTCAACTTCATGACAAAGGTACGCTTGAATTCCTGTGTTGATTGCTCGTTCAACGCAGTTTTGCTTATCTCGGTCGCAGTTTACACATTGCACGTCTCGTAGCGCCCTAATGCGTTGGCCAACTCACCACAGCTCAATGTACACCCTTTCCACGTCATCCGCATCAAGAAAGGGTACTTCTTAGTGAGCTCGAGTTCATTCTGTATCTATTTCTCCCATTTTGACCGGGCTTCCACCTTTCTTAGCATAAATTGATCTCGGCCAAATCATCCTCTCTATCTTCGAAAACCCGAACATCAACATCTCCCCGCAGCGCTTTACCGTCTCAGGTAGCAGTTCATGGTGTCCGCCTCCTTGAAGGTACGAGTTTTCTTCATATTCGTGGCTCCTTCCAAGATCTAACTCCGTCGACTTCCAGTTGACTCCCTGTACGATCATGTGGTAGTTATGGACGCTGCTAGGGCGTCAAACTAGGTGTTGTGGTTCTACGTATACACCTCCCACGTCTGTCGCATCGCCGATTGGTGAGTTTGCACTTTCTGATTTATTTGCTTCCCAGACGCTGACCGTCCTCTCAACATCCACCAGATTGGTGTTACCGCGACAATACGTCATTCACGAGGCGCCCGCGCGCATCACCGTTTTGTGCGACAGAGCTCAAGACGGTGCCCGCAAGGATTACCGGAGAAAGCTTCGGGTGTCATCCGCGTCACCGTCTCGTCTGACGGTCCTGGAATTAGCGTCCGCAAGGATTACCAACTAAAGAGTGTTGAAGTTGGCGCGTACGGCGCGCTGGCAGGTCGCGGTCTTCGTTTCTGAGGTGAGCCATGTCCTTCTATTTTCTACCATCACCATTTCATCTCCCGCCGGCGTCTTGCACTGCCTACTTCCTCCCATGTTCCTCTCATTTTGCGTCTACGGGTCGCTGACGTTTCGCAGGTCTCGCGGTCGACTTTTGGTCGCTCTCGGCAGTCACCGAAGAACAACAACTGCGGCCGACGTTCGATGCGTAGGATAGTCCTGCACTTGAGGTATGTGAAACTCAAAGATTATAGCTCTCCTTGTCGCTCATAATTGTGAAATAACAGTCTCATCACAATTCTGCGAGTACAAGACCAAGTTGTTATCTGTGGCTAACCGACTCGACTCATCGACACAGGTTAGCAGACTCGGCAAAATCTCGCTCTGAGCGCTTACTGACTGTGCTTAGTCAGAATATCCGTGGACGTTGAGACTTGCACGAGATCGCGCGACTTCAAAGCTTCAAATTGACGTCCTGACAAGTACTCGACTGCTCACGTCACTCTCGCGACGCTGGATCGTTCGGGCATGGGTTCGGGCGTTCCAGCGACATTTACGTGGAGGTGCGGTTATCTTTTATTTACGTTTGACGACGATTGACTCGTGAACTCGTAGATCGACTGCTGTATGTCCTGTGGCTTGCACGACACGCGCCGGGCGTCATGCTACTGTGTTCGCATTTCCACGTGAATCGTCTGATCGGTGAGCTTATGCTTGTGATGTCCGTTCTTCTGAGAGGCTTACCATCGTCCTTGCGCAGGGTCCGTCCGCGCTGAGATCTCTAGCACCGTTTTCGTGACGCCGTTTTCCACAAGCGCCTCGGGGTTGTCACCGCCTCGCGGACTCGCGCTTCATGCGACATCCGCAAGGATTACCGAGAAAGCCGCGCGTATTGCTGCGCATTGCGAGGACCGGGCTCGTCATGTTCTCGTGAGTCGAGCCGAGTCTGTCCCTCTATCCTCACTGTTTCACCTGTCGTTTACCACTTCCCTGCCCACCACTTCAATCTGCTCACTATGTCGCCAATGTCTCATAGGTCTCGCACCCCGACTTATCTCTCTCTCGAGGGACAACAACAGCGGCTGCGGGCGCTTTACCTACAGCGCGGCGAGCGCAATACCTACGCTACGCGCAGGGCTCGTTTTGCGTGCGCGCGCGGGGGCACTCTTTCGAATCCGCGTAGGACGAGGTACCAGTTATTTTTTGCTCATTGCTCGCTCAATACCGTCTGACTCATCTCATGCGTAGTCCATCCTTGCGACAGCGCAGCGCGTCCACCTACACGCGCTGACTGTTCTCACTGCTCGGGCTACAACCTCCGCGGCGACCTACACTTATTCGACTTCATCCGCATCAGCATCGGTGAGCTCAAGTTCATGCCGTCTCTACTACGTACGTACTGACCATGCTTTGACAGAGTCTCACAGCCAGATCAACTCGCGCGGTCGCTGTCTCAGGGCGACGTCCGCAAGGATTACCGCAGACGAAGTGTGCCCAAGCGCTTTCCATGTCATACCGCGCGCTGTCCATCCACATCATCGGTGACTAACGCCCACGCCATCCAGCAGGTGCTTGTACGTATCACCATCTCATCCAGAGGTCCTGACCGCAAGGACTACCAACCAAAAAAGCGATGAAGGTGGCGCGTACTGCACAGGTCGCGGCCCTTGTTGCTGAGGTGAGTCTTGTGCTCAAGATCTTTATCATCACCGTTTCCACTTCTGCCGCCTTCTCCCACTCCATTTGATTACTCAGTTCGTCAGAATTGCGCGCTTACGGATCTCTGACGTTGCACAGGCCTCGCGGTCGGGTTTGTCTCTCTCTCGGCCGCCACCGAAAAACAACAAGTGCGGCCGAGATTTCGACGCGTAGGACAGCCCTGGACCAAAGGTATGTGAAAGTCAACGGCTACAGTCCCTCTTGTCGCTCACGAGTGTGAAAGTCTCAGTCTTACGACATTTCTGCGAGTACGAGAGCAAGTCAGTAACTGTGGCTACTCAACTCGTTCTGCGACTCGACGCAGGTAAGCAGACGTGGCCCAACTTGAGCATCAACGGATTATGCTTAGTCAGCATATCTGCAGATCGCCAGACTCGCAATTACATAGCAGAGTTGCGCGTGGTGGCGCAACTCGCGTCAACTTGACGTCCTGACCTTGACTCTTCTCGTTCCGTTTGCGGCGTGTGCGCCCAGTTCCTGTATCTCTCGTCTATCCCACACCGTGGACTGGGCTCTTTTGCTCGGTCCACGTCGGTCGAAGCCCTGCTGTTTTAATAAACCACCTTCGGGACGGGGAGACTATGCCCAAATTTTTAGTAAAAACCGCGTGTCTTGCGAAACTTTTTGACTTTTGAACCAGCAATTTGGCTCGGCGCACCGTGTCGACCCAGGAAATCACGCCAATGAGACCGCGTTGGGTAAAGCAAGTCTATTCAAAACGTCTATGTACAGGCGATGCGAGGATCGACCCTGCGCCACTCCCGAACGCACCTTGGTTTCCACCCGACTCCTCGCCTCGACCTCCTTCTCCTCCGCCTCCTGCATCCCAATCCGCTCCAGCTCGTCGTACTGCCTAAACGCCTCCACCAAATCCTGGTTCGCAAACAGCAGCGTCGCGAGTAACTGCTCCTCGGCCGTCTCTGCGTGCGACAGCTGCTGCTGCGCCGCCGTCGGGCCGTTCACATTCGCCGCCGCAACAGCTGCGAGAGCCTGCTGCTCGGCCAGTCGCTCGCGTGAGCGTTCGGCGTTCGCAGTCGCCCATGGAATCTGAGCGACGATAAAGTCCTGTGACGCCATGCATTTCGTATGGAACTCCTGTACCAAGCGTCAGTAACGATCAGGATCGGTCTGCTATACACACCTTGATAACCTGGTTGCCTAGAAGTTCGCTCGGTTTCGCAAAAGTCATCGCCTGGCTGAGCAACTGTGCATTCCCTCGCGCGACCTCGCACTCCTCGAACAGCCGCCGCATGTCCTCTTCTACGCTCGGCACGACTTGCGACTGCTGCGTCCGTTCACGTCG
>KV426252.1:59704-81312 GCA_001632375.1 Exidia glandulosa HHB12029 | reverse complement strand
ATCGTCGCGGAGAAGTTGAACTGGCATCGTTATATCAGTCATTTCCGGTGTATACATCGTGGTGCTTTCTTCGCGGAGCTCAAGACGACGACTGTCCGTAAGCTGTTACCGGAGTCCTGGGGTATGTCCACCTCCTCAACCTTGACAGTCTTCTGATTCGTTGCAGGCTTCTTGTGTCCTGTGCACACACCCGATGGTTCGCCCTGCGGGCTGCTCAACCATCTAACGCGTTCATGCCGCATCATCACCGCGCCACTTGCCGTCGCGCACATACCGGCGCTGCTGTACTCGCGCGGGCTCACGCAGCCATTCAACGCTTCCACCGACGGGCGCGCGAACCTCTGCGTGCAGCTCGACGGTCGCATCATCGGCTGGGCGCGCCCGTCCATTGCGAAGCAGCTCGCGGACGACCTACGCGTATGGAAGACGGAGGGCGCGCATAACGTGCCGCTCGACCTCGAGATCGGGTGGGTCCCGCCGAGCGAGGGCGGGCAGTACCCCGGCCTGTTCTTGTTCTCGAACCGCGCGCGGATGATGCGTCCTGTCAAGTACGTCGCGAACGGGAAGGTCGACTCTATCGGGCCGTTCGAGCAGGTCTATATGGATATCGCAGTCAAGCCCGAGGAGGTTGAGAAGGGCGTGTCGACGCATGTGGAGCTATCGACGACCAACTTCCTGTCCATCCTTGCCAACATGACGCCGTTCTCAGATTTCAACCAGGTACGTCCTCGAGCTTTGCCAGAGTGACTTGTGTCTAACGGCGTCTATAGAGTCCGCGAAATATTTACCAGTGTCAGGTGCGCATATCGACTTTGTACACCCGGTTCTCAGCTCACGGCGTCTGATGTAGATGGGTAAACAATCCATGGGAACACCTGCCAGCGCCCTACGGCATCGTACGGATAACAAACTGTACCGTCTCCAGACTGGCCAGACGCCAATCGTCCGCCCTGTGCTGCACAACGACTACGCCATGGACTCGTACCCTAACGGCACAAACGCAGTCGTTGCCGTCATCTCGTACACGGGTTACGACATGGAGGACGCCATGATCTTGAACAAGTCCGCGCACGAGCGCGGCTTCGGATACGGGACGGTGTACAAGAGCCAGATCGTCGACCTGACCGACCTGCACGGCGCTGTTAAGTCGACCTCGCAGACGCCGTTGTACTTCGGCCTTGGACGCGACGTCAGACGAGACGACGCGAGGAGGGAGCTGGTTGACCCGGACGGCTTGCCTCTCGTTCACGGCCGCTATGCTCCAGGCGACCCCATCGCTGCATACGTCGACGACACGTCTGGTCGGACGAAGTTCGTGAAATACAAAGGTGACGAGGTTGCCTACGTCGACTGCTGTCGCTTGATTGGTGCGCTATCCCTTCCATCTGTGTTATAGTTGGCGCTGATTAGCTGTAGGTGGTGACGCTGGCGACACGGAGCTGCAAAAGATCCACATCATGCTGCGAATACCGCGTGCACCGGTCATCGGCGACAAGTTCTCCTCGCGTCACGGACAGAAGGGCGTGTGCTCGCAGAAGTGGCCTGCCATCGACATGCCGTTCAGCGAGAGTGGCATCCAGCCTGATGTCATCATCAACCCGCACGCGTTCCCCAGTCGAATGACGATCGGCATGCTTGTCGAGAGCATGGCCGGCAAAGCTGGGGCGATGCACGGTATTGCTCAGGATGCGACACCCTTCGAGTGCGTACCTTCCCTCTTTCGCGCTCAGCTGTGCTCATACCCGCTTTAGGTTTTCGGAGGACGACACTGCCGTCGAATACTTTGGCGAACAGCTGCAGGCTGCGGGTTTCAACTTCTACGGCAACGAGCCCATGTACTCTGGCATCACTGGTCAGGAGTTCGCAGCAGACATCTACTTCGGCGTCGTATACTACCAGCGTCTTCGTCACATGGTGAACGACAAGTTCCAAGTGCGGACAACAGGTCCGGTCGACAAACTGACGCGGCAGCCGGTGAAGGTACGGTAACATCATATGCCGCTGCCTGCATGCATGTGGGACTGACTCTTGGTGTTCTCTTCGTAGGGACGAAAACGTGCTGGTGGTATTCGTTTTGGCGAGATGGAGCGCGACGCCTTGATCGCCCACGGCACGTCCTTCTTGTTGCAGGACCGCCTGATGAACTGCTCCGACTACTCGACTGCGTGGGTCTGCCGGACATGCGGCAGCATCATCTCTCTGGGCTACGAAGACGTCTCGCTCGGGCAGGATGTCGATGGGGCAAGCACGTCCATGCTTGCTAATCCCGCGGGCGTATACTGTCGCGTGTGCCGTGGTCGTGCGCTCGACAAGGAAGCGCACGAGCGGCAGCAGCTGGCCAATGGTCAGCGCCCGGATGCGGCGCCTAGAAGATCCGACGTCTCCCTCAGCGTGCCTCGACAAAACATGCTCAGCAGTGCGGCGAAGGGCACGGACATGGACGTCGTCGCCTTGCCGTATGTTTTCCGCTATCTGTGTGCAGAGCTTGCCTGCATGGGCATTGCTGTGTCGCTTCAAGTACAATAGATCTCCTAATTGCTGGGCGGGCTCATAGCCCCGTCCATTCGCCGCGACATCGACACGTTTGGGATTTCTGAGAATTCTCGGAGCACTTCGTGGTTCTTCTTCTACTGCCTTTGTGCCTTCGGCTGTGCATCTCTTTCGTCAATGGCGCAGCGCTATTCCTCATTCGCGAATGTCATCCCTACCTTTCAGGTTGCGCTATACCCTTTCTTGCATGCCAAGTGACGTGAAGGCGGTATTTCCTTGCCCGTGAGGTGCAGCCGCATTGTCCCGGAGGACTAGAAGACGGGACGTGAACGCTGACAGTTGTCTCCGGTCGCGAGCCAACACATCACCGGTTTGGGTTCTGCTCACAGGAGCACTCGTCTCCGGTACTCGGTCCTGTGTCGCGGATTATAAAGCTGGGCAGGACGGAAGGTCGCATTTCTTTCATTCGCATTTGCCGCCTGACGATGAGTTCTGCTGAGTCCTACCCTGGTTTTAATACTCGCCCGAGGGAGGGCCACCTCCGTGTCCTATCTCGCGGTAACGTTCGCGTTGGCGAATACCTCTCGAGGAACCTCTTCGTATACGCGGCGGACAACTCCGTCCTGATGACGACCGACTCCGTCGACGAAGCGCTGAAAGTCCGTATCACGCCAGCGGGAAACCCGGGAGTCATCGAATGTTTTGTGCGTGTACCTTAACCTCATCGTTACTTCTATCTCTTACTTGGTTGGCTTCACGTCTCTAGAACGGGGCGATGCCTGAGTTCAAGTTCTTGGGAGTTGCTTTGAACAGAGCTGCCGCTGTCATTGGGCCCGGATCCGAAGAGTACGAGCATTGTCGTGTATGGAACACTGAGCTCATTTTATACGGCTACAGCTGGGGTGCAGTCACCTACGTCTCGAATCCCAGCGGTGCGGTCGTCACTTCTGCCTTCAATCGCGCGGCTCCTGTGCGCGGTGCAGGCTGGGTTGTTGGTGCTGTGCGTCTGCGAACACAACGCGAGATTATGGACAGTTCACTAACCCGTCGAAGGGAGGAGAAATATGGTTCGAATGGACTCACACAGACGGCTGTGCGTCAGGCTTGTTCCTCCCTTTCAGGCTTGCTGGTTGACACTTCATCAGGCGTCTACAAGCTGCGCCACTCGGTCGAAGTCTCAAATCGCCGCCTTTACAACGTCTCGAACCTCCCAGCATACGTCGGCTACTACTACAAGGACGACCCAAGCAAGCAAGTCGAGGTGGTACGGTGCATTGCTAAGATGTTGCTGAATGTTCGACTCTGATCGTGGCTCTAGCAACTTGTCTTCGAGCCTCTGGACCAGACTGGTGTTTGAGTTCTGTGTCACATCCCCGGAAGGCTAAGGCATGGTAACTGCGTCACGTCTACTTGCGAGATGATGTAGGGCGATGCGCATGCCATTGTATTGCGTTATTGAATCACGACTTCACGAAGGGCAAGTATTTGTACAACCTCAGGCTCAGCGTCCTCTCCGCTCGGTAATTCTGGTGACAGCCCTTCACCCTCCGGTTTGTAGTCTGGTGCTATCACAAACCTCGGTGCGGTGGAAACAGACTCCATATGCTCTACGACATTAATAGTTCGCCTCGCGTGACACCTCCGAACATTCAGGAGGATGCGTGTAGTGAAAAGTGGTGGGATGCTGCCTCGCTTTAGCCATCGTTCAGGTTGGAACAGTAAAGCTCTTACGTATAGCAGAATCTGAAGGAAAGTTAAAACCTACAAGGAGGAGTATATATAACGTACCCAACGCCAGCGGACGCCATCGCTGGCCTCGCCACGAGGAAGAGAATGATGTTGATTGACAAAGTAACTGGTCGTTGCTCTCAGTATGGTGATAGGACAACACAACTGACGTACTGGTGATAAAGGCAAAATAAACCACGCCGTCCCGCAGAAAGAGAGTCATAAGCGGTGCGACGTTTTTGCAGGTCCCTACCGTCTGTACGGTCTTCGCCGCAGTCAGAAGGAAGAGCAGTGCTGACTGTAGGCATGGAGCGTGAGAAAACGTCAGACGAATGCTAAACCGTACATACCGCAACGGCTGGAGGTATGAAGACAGTCCAAAACCAGTGAGGAATATCTACGAGGATTTAGATGACGGACAGCGATATTTTCATGACGAACTCGTTGGGAAACAGCCTGCAAGGAAAGGTCTACATGGGAGTTCAGTCATACGCCTCCCGCGGTAGTTCTAGGACATCCTTACCCAGGACGGGAGAGCACTACAAGACGTAGGTGAGTGCTGGATTTCAAAGGGCAAAAGGGACCGTACCTCCTTCGCGTAGTATGGTCACGGTGCTCAAGACGACGCTAAATTTGGATATTAATACGACTATCGACGGAGATGTGACTGAGATTTATTCCCACACTATAGTCATCTCCACTAGAGAATGGTGAGATCACTGGAAAGCGGGAGCGGGTGTACGTACCTACGAAGATCCCGATCAACAGGATAGTTATGACGCGTGTTTTCTGGTACAAAGCCCACACGCGATACGAGAGCAAGAATTCGATGCTGGCCGAAGAGATGACGATGAGTATCTGGACGTTACGAATGTCATCGTTAAGGGAATGTGCGATAGTATGTCCTGTAGACACATACAGGACACAAATCGCCCCATATCTTGCAGCTGAGAAGCAGTCAATGAGAGCCCGGGGATGATCGCCTTGTGAGCGAGTTAAGGAGAGAGGCGCACATCTGGAGACTGTGTTGAGCCCTCGGAGAACGGGCCAATGGCCAGGTAGTACGTACGTGATCTGGGAATGTATTCTGAAGGCTGACTGCCAGTGGGTAAGAGTCCGTTCGGCAAAAAGCCGCGACCTCGGCTGCCGCATCCGCAACCTCAACCCCTCACGTGCGAAGTCGCGGCTGCAACCCGCTCGGGTCGCGGCCGCATTTGCCGAACACCCCGATATCGCGACCGGATTTGTACATATATTTATCCTCTCTTTACAACATCATCCTCCCTTGTCCCACTTTATTCCCGTTATCTCATTGCCGCTCAAGGATGGATGATCAGGCCCGCCAGCGCCATTTGCTACGCATGGCAGCTGCTGTCACCGTCCTCGGCGCCGCTGCTGTCATCAGCTACGAGGGGACAAGATCGGAGCCTATCCCTCAGCATACATCTGTTCTTACAGGTCAGGGCTGGCTGGATGAGCTGCTAGAGGGACATCCAGAGCGTATCCATAATAATCTGGGTGTCCGGAAGCATGTCTTCATCAAACTCGCCGCTGCGCTTCGAGAGAAAGGCGGCTTGACAGACACGCGCTGGGTCTCAGCAGAAGAGCAGCTTGCTATCTTTCTGCGCTGCGCTGTGACAAGCGATACCAACCGAAAGCTCGCGGAGAGGTTCCAGAGGAGCGGTGACACTGTGTCTCGGTATGCCACTCTGATGAACAATAGAGTGAATCCTACCTCGTCTGACGAGCAAACAGCAGGTTTCATGATGTCCTGGACGCTATTCTTCAGCCGGACTTCTATCGCGCCTATGTCAAGCTTCCGGACGTTGACACTATTCCGTCCGAGATCGAGGACAATATCGATTTCTTCCCATTCTTCCGGGACTGCCGCGGCGCTCTGGATGGCTCGCATATTCCAGCCCTTCCCCCGAATGAGATCGAGGGACGATACCGCAATCGCAAGGGCTGGCATAGTCACAACATTCTCGCCGCTACCAGCTTCAACCTCCTCTTCGTCTATGTTCTCAGCGGTTGGGAAGGAAGTGCTTGCGACAGTACTGTCTTCGAGGATGCTCGCACCAATGATTTCCGCATCCCGCCTGACAAGTACTACTTGGCAGATGCGGGATACGCAATCTGCGACGCTCTGTTGACTCCGTACCGTGGTGTTCGGTACCACTTGAAGGAGTGGAAGTCGTCGCGTGAAAGGTATGCACAATGAACTATTATAATATCCCTGATGCTGAAGGACTTCCAGTCCACAGAATTACAAGGAGCTATTCAATCTTCGACATGCACGTCTTCGCAATGTTGTGGAACGCATTTTCGGTGTCCTGAAGAAGCGTTTCACACTTGCGAAGCATGCATGTGACTACCCTATCGATGTACAGGCGCGCATCTTCCCCGCCCTCTGCGCACTGCACAACTTCATCCGTATCCATGATCCAGATGATTTGCTGGAGGAGGACGAGGAGTCCACAGACGATCTGCCCCAACCCGATGAAGATTCTGAGGAGCAGGGCACATTTGGACAAGATAGGACGACTGCTGAGACTCGTCGCGGCGAGAGGCGCCGCGATGAGATTGCCCAGGCTATGTGGGATGACTATGTGCGTCGTGGGCGTCGCCGTGACCGACTGTAAAAGCGGACAAGTATCCATGATCAATAGTGTGCGCCCCGTTTTATCGTGTCGTAAAGTAATTACACGGAGTAGAAGGTAGATAGACAAAGATACAAGTAAGAGGCGGTGAGCGACACAGACATGATCAAGAAAGACCGAGCTGCTTTCCAAGCCAGCGGACACGAGTGGGCTTGCTATCGAGCGCCAGGAAAGTATCGGCCTTCTTCGTGTTCTCCTCGAAGAGGTCTATCGCAGTCAGCATATCGTCGCCCTCCAGCGCACCATCGGCCTGCACCATCTTGATGGCACGGGTCCTGCGAACGGGACTAGTATCCAGTCCCGATGAAGGACCATCGAAGCTGCGAGCCAGGGCGGATGCCACGCTGCCAATCGACTCGGACATCGCGAAGATGCTGTCCGTGCTCGACACCCGCTTCTGCCGTGCCTTCTTCTTGCCCGCCGCGGCATCGAGCTCGTCAGTCGCCTTGCGCTTCGAGGGCACGGGCGGATCATCGTTGTCGTCGTCTTCACCGCCGCTTCCGCCGTCGCCGGTCGTCGTGGTAGGTTCAGCATCGTCCGCGGCGGCGGCCCCGAGTCGAATCGCACCGCGGCCAGTTGCCATGACATCGCCGTTCAGGATGGCCATGTCGTTGTACAGCGGGAAGGGCGTCTTCTTCCATTGTTTGGCCTTCGGGTGGGCCTGCAGGACGTCAGTGCGACGCTCAATGACACAGCCGGGACCCATACCTTCAGATACGGGGTCCACACGTCCTCTGTCGCCGTTACGATGCACTGGTCGACGTCCCATCCAAAGCCCGAGCTCTCGCGAAGCTTCATAACGATCTTGTAGTCGCCCTTGAGCTGGAATACACATTAGACCGAATCAACGAGCAAGAGCAGCGGTACACACCTTCTGATACTTGCTCTTGCACTTCTCGTGAGTTTTATCGAGGCCCTTCGCGTTGGGGAACTCCTTCTTGAGAGCGTTCGCGGCCTCCACCCAGACCGCCTTCGGGAACCCGCCACCGGACATCTTGTGGCGACGCTCGAATATAAACTTGATGAGGAAGGCCTCGTGCTCGGCCTCCCAGACCGCAGTCGTAGGCTCGTCGGTCGACTCAGGAGCATCGCTGGACGGTGCAGCGGACGGGGACGGCGCAATGAGAACGGGGTCGATGGGAAACGTGGGCGGCGTCGCAGACGTCGAGGTAGACGAGCGGGACTTGTTGTTGCGCTTGGACGCCATAGGGAAGGGAGACGAAGTCGAAAAATACGGCGCGGCGAGGTGAGCGAGGCACGACGCGGTCGCGGTTTTGGAGGTTTGACCCGGGGGTGAACCTCGAAAATCGAGGTCGCAGCCGGCTTTTGAGGGCTGCGGTCGTGGTGCTGGGTGATGGCCGAACGCAGTGCGACCGTGCCGCGTCCGGGAAAACCGCGACCGCGTCGCGACCTTGGGTTTGGCTGAGGCAGCCGAGGTCGCGGCTTTTTGCCGAACGGACTCTAACGTGAGCGGGTCAACTCCGAAGTGGCTTTGCATATTGATGATTAGCGCACACGTTATATCTACGGCGACGAAGGCCAAGTAAAAATATCGGTTCTATAAAAAAATCAGCATCATCTTCTCGCGCAGCCTGGACATGTGGCACGTGCTCACCCATATCTACATGTGGCAAGGAAAGCGTCAGTACGCACGGAGAATACGTGACAGCTTGTCGCGACGCACGAAAAGGGCTTTCACACAGCCCCATGGCGCTTTCCAAAAGTACTCGTACTGTGGATTACAGTCAGATTCTGCGTTGCAGAGGCATTCGAGTCCATGCTTACCTCCTCCCCGAACGTCAATACATAGTCATATCTGTGCGAAGCACGTCAACACTCCAGACGAACGCCGGCACGAGCAGCACGAACACATAGAATGCCACAGCGGCGACTGGAAAACGCGGCGTGTGAGTGGCAACTGGGATTATGGCGTGGAAGAGCGCCTATGACACACCGCTCGCGTAATGTGTAACCTGAACATCGTGCAGCAGTAGCAGTAGACCTTCCAACATCTCTCCCGTCGCATCTGGTGGTAACAAAGTCATGGGGAATGGCGGCAAACGCCTGTAAGGCATGGCCCGCGCTCGTTATGAGTATTCGGGGGTGTCGGCGCGATCGCTGCCATACCAGGCTTGGGCTGCGGATGTGTCGGTGATCGCGTCGCGGAGGATTCCTAGCAAGACAGCATGTGAACCGCGCCAAAAGCATCGGTGTTCGAGCAAATGCGGTGCCAAGCAGTCGGGCTGCGGGAGGGGTATGTTGCCCAGCGTCATTCTGCCCTGCGTTCAAGCTGCGTTCCCTCCCGTACACAGAAACTTGGATCTGTTGGGTACCAGCAATGTGCACATGCCGAACGCAGACAGACCCACGCGTCAGGGCAGTGGTACAAAAGCCGGAGAAGACAGAGACTGCTCTGTACACTCCAGTTCAACGTGCGCCACAACCTCGTCGAAAGTCATGGATAACCTGAAGTTCGCGTCGCGCGCGATAATAGGTTCATCCGGGCCGTTGCCGTCTGAAGTCGAGTCCAAGCGTCTCCAGACTTCCACTCCCTCCGCCATACACAGCTGAAAGCACCGGAGGCCCGCAAACCCTACGAAGAGCGGCGTGATCATCGACTGGAGCGTATCGAGCTTTTTCGACGCCTGCGCAGCGTTGGCCGTGCGCACTGAGACGTAGTGCAGCAAGGGAAGCAGCTCTTTCCGGCGCACACTGTTCAGCGCATCGACGACTGCAGATACCTGTCATATCGGCATTAGTGCAAATATAAGGAGGGGAATGAACCAACTGACGCATTCATGAGGATCCTCACGTGTATCAATGCCGAGGTACCTCAGATTAGTGCATTGCTGTAGGATCTCCGGGAGAGGCTGTAGAACGCTAGCTGACGACCACAGACTCCAAGCCCACTGCAAGCTACGCAGGGCTGGCAAGGAGAAGAGGGGCATAAGCAAGTTGAAGCCGAACCGATGCTGTGATACGGTCGCAGCAAGATGTCTAATGTTGCGCTTTTCGACGACGTTGAGTTTTCCTCCTACGGCCACAGTTGAGAGGCGAGTAAGCTTCGGGAATAGCACGGGACTGGTGTTACAGAGTGCCTGCTCGACGGGGTCGATGGTCCGGTCGTTGGTATCACAAATGTGAAGCTGCTCCAGATTTGGGAACGACTGTGCGGGGAAACGAGAAGAGATGTCGTGTACCGTCAGATACGTCAAATTCGGCCAGATTACCCCACTACCGGTCTCGGTCAAAAATATCGCGAGGTCGAACTTGGAATTCACGATGCTGAGAGAGACGAGTGTATCACTGGATCGAAGAAGGAGGCGTTGCAAAGGCGGGAAGTACGCTGCTGTAGACGTGTCGTTGCGGTCAATGTGTAGTCGTTTTAATGGCCGAATGGCGTCGAGAATCCGCGTCGGCGCGCTGGAAGTTTCGTACGGCGTGAACAAAGCAAAAGACTCGAGGCGTGTGAGGCTGCGGAGGGCATCCAAACACGTAACGTCCAGCCGGAGGACATCCTCGAGGTTGCGGCAGTAAAGGTGTCGAAGCATGGGCATGAGTCGGAGCGCGACGACGAAAGTCCGGAGCGCGTTATGCGGAAGTTCGCCCTCGATCGACAGTGATAGCACGCGTGCCCCGCGCGACTGGTCGCGTGCTACCAGCTCGAGGAATGCCACCGCACGCGCGGCGCGGTTGGCCCCGAAATGGGCAGAAAGATCATGATACAGACGCGGGCTCGCCAGCGACGAAACTTCGTGCGAGACGCGACAAAGCGCGGCCAAAGACGCCTGGTCGGCGAACTCGGCCACGTGCTCCAGCACGTCGTAGGGAACATGTGCGCCGCCTGGCTTAGGGTTCAGGTCAGGCATGGCACGCGGGCAGAGGCAAGGGCCACTGCTTCCGAGTCGCGCATCGCCGGATCCAGCCCATTCTCTTTCGAGCTACCCTCAAGAATGACAGTCTAGATATGTCGCAGGCTTCTCTTGTAACACAAGGCGCATAGTTTTCTGCCCTACGCACATTCAGTCTCAACGCTGGACAGCGATGCACATTCACATTCGCAATGAAGGAGTGCTTCTCTGCGGACAGTCTATTCGTGCTCGACTTTGCCACGGCTGCAGCACACAGTGCACCACAACGCTTGAATGTTACCCATCTCCACTTTGACCAGTAACGAATCTCTTCTATTCACACGGCTGCAAAAGAGTGTACACCTCCTAAGTCCTCGTGCTCGGGCGTGCTGGCTGCCTAAACATCGGGCGTACACTACGCACACTCCAGCTCGACGCGCGCGATGACCTCGTCAAAGGTCGCGGGCAACCTGAAGTTCGCGTCGCGCGAGATGACAGGCTCAGCCGAGCTGTTGCCATTTGCATTCAAGTCCAAGCGCCTCCATACGTCCACTTCATCAGCTCTATCCAGCTGAAAGCACCGGAGGCCGGAAAACTGTGCGAAAAGCGTATCGACTTCCACGGAGACCTGATCAGGATTGGCCCCTTCGCGCAAGAAGTTCCAGTCGGGCTCGAGTGCGCGCACGGAGATATACCAGAGCAGCGGGAGCAGCACTTTCTGTTGCACGTTATCCACTAATACTTCAACGAGCGCAGAGACCTGCAGAGGGCGCTCAGTCGCGATGCGAAACGGTGCGCGGTAATTACTAACGAGTCTAAGGGCATTTTGCTGCACGGTGATGCCTAAATAATGCAGGCCGGGGCATTGCTGCAGTATCTCGGGGAGACCGTGACGGCGTAGCACAATCCCCTGGACAATAAGCGTCCAAGTAATCGAGCACTGTAGGCTGCGCAGTGCAGCGAATGAGAACATCTGCATGAGCGGGACGAAGTTGTGTCCCATCCGCGAGAGTCTCACGGCCAGATGTCTAATGTTGCGCTGTTCTAGAACGTCACTGGCGCTATTGGCGGTTATGGCGACAATAGAGAGCCGCGCGAGCTTGGGGAAGAAGATTGGGGCCGTATTACTTGAAATGGCCAGCTTGCCAGGGAGTGGGTCAGGCAATGACTCGATGGCACTGCGCCGGGGTTCGTTGTCGTAGACCTGCAGTTGTTCCAGGTTGGGGAATGAATATGCAGGGAACTTATCAAGTGGGGCCAGACCGCGCCAGGGCCGGTATCGGCGAGAAAGCCACCCAAGTCGAAGTTGCCGTTCAATATGGCGAGCGATACGAGCGTATCGGCGGACCGAAGTAAGAGAAGTTCCACAAGCCTTAGATCTAGACGGGGCGCTACTGCGAACCGTACAATCCTGTGGCGGTCCATGTGCAGACGTTTCAAAGGCGGGAGGCAATCGAATACGTCTGCGGCGCTGGGCGCGGGACCATCGAAATACGCGAAGTGACACGATTCAAGGCGCGTGAGACCGCGGAGGACTTCTGTAACGCTACCGCCGACAAGTTCGATGTCGTGACTGTCCAGGTGGCGAAGCATGGGCATTTGTCGAAGCGCGACAACAAAGGCAGTAGGGTAGGCGGCCTGCCGCATGGCGTACCGAAGGGGGCCGATCGACAGAGACACAACAAGTTTCCCGAGCGACTGCTTATGCGCGATTAGTTCAAGAAAGGCCAGAGTAGCCTGGTCGCTGCGTGTCGTCAAGTCGACATAGCGATACAACTGGCGCGTGGCGAGCGACGAGACCTCGTGCGAGACGCGACAAAGCGCGGCCAGGGACGCCTGGTCGGCGAACTCGGCCACGTGCTCCAGCACGTCGTAGGGAACGCGCAGGGCAGCGGCTGCCTCAAAGCTCGGTCCAGACATAGTACGCGGGCAGAGGCAAGGGTACAGTAGGAACGAGATCCGTGCGCGGCTCTGCCTCGCGCCATCTGCCAGCCACATCGGGCCCACGCTCGCCATCGCCATGCTCGTCGAGCTGCCCTACGAGCTCATACGCGACATAGTCGAGCTCGCCGCCCAGCCGCCGGCGGATCTATCCTGGGTCGCTGGCTCGCTCTCGCTCGTATGCCGCGACGTCCACGCCTGGATTCATCCATGGCTCGTCCACACCGTCTTCGTCGACAAGTCCCAACGCGACGCATTCTACGAACTCGCAGCCTCGAAACCTGCGTCCTACTACGCCCCGACGCGTCACTTCCTGCAGCGTGGCTTCTTCGACTACGAGCCGCCGCCTCCAGCTGTTCTGGCCGCACTCGCCGCCGTGCAGAGTTTCACGCTCGATAGCGAGGCGCTCAACACACTTGCACTCGCCGAGGCCTTTTCTCCAGAACGTCTCTTCTTGCTCAGCTTCGCCACAGGTCGCGGTACATGGATAGACAGCGCGCACGCCTTCGGGAACCTCACGCATCTCCGCGTGCTTGAGCGCGCACATTGGCGCAGCGTCGCAGAGTGTGCACCGCGTCTTAAGCGTGTCTGCATCGACCGGAAAATAACCGACGTTTTAGGCCTCGACGAACTCGCCTCACAAGTCAGCGGCGCGCTCGATCTCCCAGATTGCGAGCGTGTTGTCTTACGGCTTGATCTACACTGGCAGGTGGATCAGCCATGGCCGCATGGCGCACCTGAGGAGCCGTGGGCGGATATCCTAGATTCCTTGCGCTCGCTAGCCGACCCGCGCGTGTTCATCTATCGCGTCGGCGTTGATCAACGCATACCGTTCGATATGCCAGCAGTCTACTGGTTCCGTGTCTGTGCTAAAGAGGCAAGGACCGACGTCGACCCGTGGAATCAGGGAGACAGTGTTCTGGACATGTAGCGATAACGCACTCCCGGGGGCATCTTGTATGTATTCTACGTGTATCATAACGTCCTCTAACGGATTGTATTGCGAGGGTGCGCATTGCGGCACAGAACTTCCCGGGACAGCAGGATAGCGTACGTATACAAGCACATTCACGAAATCTTAAGTCCAAGGAAAGGGTCCGATGGCAAGCAGAGGCTGGCCAGCAGAAATAATGATAACGCCAAGGCTTCCGAGCCACACAGTCCTCAGGCGCTCTCTTCCGACGCGAGGAATGCCTGCGCAGATATGAGTGCAAGTCGCATATGCAATAGCCCTGCTTACGTCTCGCTCCTCGAGGAACTCGAGATACGCCAGCGCGATGGTAATCCAGAACGACCGCTCGACGCCCAATCGTGCTTCCAGCTTTGGATTCAACTCGATCGTGCCCGTCGTGCGCACGCTGAACACGGGCGTCTCGTCCAGGAATGTCAACAACGGCGGCGGTCTCGGCGGGGGCACCGCAACGCCGCGATCTGGGACGTGCTGAGGCTGCTGTTGCGGCGGGCGGACGTCGAGCTCGAACGCGGACGTGTAGCTGTTCGCCTTGGGCTCGTGTAGCGCCGAAGGTAAAATGCGACTGAGCAACGAGGGCTGCGTGTGTTGGACTTCATCGTTTGCCTGTCGGACGCGGTGGCGTGATGTCGGCGTTAGGACGAACTGCGAGATCTGCATAGGGGGCGGAGGTGGTCGCGGACGTGGTTTGGGCTTGGAAGGGACGGAGAGCAAGTCTGGTTGCGATGCTTCGTGCGATGGAGTCGGCGGGTAGCTGTGTCGCGCTTCGGGTTCAGGTTCGTTGAGCGTGGGCGTGGATGAGGAGGACGCAAGGGGCTGCAGCGAGGGCGAGTCCGTCGCGGGGTTATGGTCGCGTCGTGGCTGGGAGAGCGAGGAGCGCGGTGTGCCAGCGAGCAGCTCGGCATAGTCGAACACGAACGTCTGACATCCGAACTGGAGCGTGCCCACGACGACCTCCGCGCCGGGTCCCGCGGCCACGGGCTTGACGTGGACGAACGCGCCGGGCGGGAAGGCTGGCGAGCGCAGACGGAGATACCAGCCGCGTTTCGGCGTGTGTATGGACCAGCGCAGCGACGGCGGGGTCGTGTTTTGCTGGAATGACCGTGAGCCTGCGCACCGCCGCGCTGATTGCACCCACGCACGAATACGCTCTCTACAACCTCGTTCTCGTGCAGTGTTCGTTCCTGCGCCAACTATCAGCTCATTCAACAGCGTGGGAGGCCCTGCGCACCTTGTACCAGGCCGTGTTCCCGTCTGCGTCTTCGACGATCACCCGGTTTTGCGAAAACAGATCAGAGCTGGAACGGTTCAGATTCGAGTTCGGACGTATGGGTGGATTTGATTGACCTCTTGACTTTGTACCGTACGAGCGCGTGCGGCGAGGCGTGCATCGGCAGCATGTCGGGCAAGAGGAACAGGTTACGGCTCTTCTCCGATCACGCGTGGTGTCGCGCGACGTCTCGCTGCCCGAGATCTTGGGCACCGCGGACGGAATCGAGGCACTTGCGAAATTCCTACGCAAGTCGGACGCGTTTACGAAGACGGGAGAGCCGCGCGCTGCGCGCACGGCGCCGAGATGGGAGGACGAGGCGGAGGATTTCGGTGGTTGGGACGATGACGGCGACGAAGGACCGTAGGAGAAGATTTCGGACTAGACTGGCGACCTCTGCTTTTCTGCGCGCGCGCTGCGCGCGCGCGCCCACGACGCAACGACTCTACGCTTCCTCAATTTCCTCTTGTGCATGGCACGACGCTACGCTGGACGACTACACACTCCATGTTTGACTGCAAATTTGTAACCCGACGAAAATGTTCGACTGACTGCCCCTGTACTGTGTACTCACGCGCATGTTGCATGGGGCTAGCGCGACTTGGCGACTCTTCACGCCTGCGGCGCGAATACAAATGCTGAAACCCCCCTCTCCGATCACGCGTCTCTCTCTCTTCCTCCCCATCTCCGCCTCTCACACTGAGAGATGTCTACGCCTCCAATCACAGCGCCTACTGAGCTCCCTGCTGAGCTCCTACGTCGGATCATCGAGCAGGCTGCGCGCGAAGCTCAGCTTGACGATCTCGAATGGATGGCTCAATCCCTCGCGATCGTGTGCCGCGATGTGCACTCCTGGATCCTCCCGATCCTCTACCACACGTTGGCACTCAATGGTCTTTTCGATGCGTCTCTCTCTCGCGAGACATTCCAGCCAGCTCCCTACATGGCGCATGTTCGCTGCCTCATGCTCATGGGTGCTTCCAATCGCGCATATGCTTTGCACCCAGACATCTTGGCTGCCTTCCCACACGTCCACACGTTTGCAATCAACCGCGTGTCCCTTCGACGCCTGGGACTCGTCTGCGACTTTGCTCCCAGTCGTCTTATATACTTCTCCCGATCGGATAGACTCTTCCGGGACCGTCATGCTTCGCAGACCCTTCGGCATGTCACGCACCTGCGTGTCGACGCCTACGACAGTTGGACCGTGGAGATCGCGCGGCTATTGCCCTCTCTCTCCCACCTTTTCCTTGACTATATCGAGAAAGTCGGGGGGTGGCCTCAAGTAGGAGTTGTGGAGGACCACCTGCGTACGGTGCTGCTCTGTCATCCGAACTGCACGCGCATCGTCCTGCAGTTCCACGATCGCGTAGACAGTTTCGAAGATACGCCAGTGGTGTCGCTCCTCCGCGCCGAGTCTAACGTGCGCGATCCGCGTATACACGTCTACCGCTCGCCGGTTCAGACGAATGCACAGGCGAGTAGATGGAGAATGTTCAAGGCTTGTGCGAGGGACGTTCGAGCGGAAGGGGATATTTGGGAGGCCGGAGTCCCGCTGTTTACTGGCGACGCAGAATGATGAACTTCGACCACTGCCTTGAACTCCTTCCCATCTGTAGTAGGTAGTCGCATGTCCATAGCGGCGGACCGTGAGTGCAGTTAGAGAGTTGGACGGGTCCCCATAGGGTCGTACTTGGCCATGTGATCTTGCCAATTGCTACGAGACCGATACCAAGCGGCGGAGAGCTAGAGCGGTCACCATCTCCGAGTCCTAGTCTCCTTGTAAGCAGACAGCGACCTTTGAGTCAACCGGCAAGCGGGCGAGCCCAGTGTTGCACGTAACTATGAGGCCTTTACCTTGCTAAGGGGAAAGCCTCGCTGTCGCCCGTAGGGTTCCGTTATCCTCCGTACGGGTCCTACGGGAAGCAGAAAATCGAAAAAGACTGGCCAGTCTCAAGGTTTTCCGGAACAGCTGTAACTAACGCTTTGGAGATTTTGTTACTCTCTTGATAGCTAGTAGCTATGTGTCTGTGATGTACACCCTGACTCGGTAGTGCTATGTCGAGATGCTAAGGGCTTTCACTGCCCTTGAATTAAGGCCTTCGCGAAGGGGAGAGGCTTAAATTATTTGAGAGGTCAAAGTAAGGGCTTGACGTGCAACATTGGGCGAGCGCGCCTTCAGTTATCGGATACTATCTAGATCTCCCACAGGCAGGTCAGATGTATCGAACCCGGGCTCGCTGGACTTTTGAGCGCTGTCGACTCGGCGGCCTCGATTTGCGCGACAAGAGGCACAGTTTTGAGCCTGGTTGGAAACCGCACTCTCCCATAGGCGTGCAGAAAGACGCTTCGAGGTCCTAGGATTGCAAGTCTTGATTTCCGACGTTTGGGGTGCCAGCGAAAGTCGGGAGCGGCACCTCAGATGAGTCAGATCCGTCGGCTTCACTGCGCGCTTTTTGCCTTTTGCCGTCATCATGTTCGACGAGCTCCCCATCGAGCTCGTCTATCACATCCTCGAGCTGGCAGCGCAACTAGCGCAAACCGACGCTCACGCTTGGGTCGCCACATCTCTCGCTCTCGTTTCCCGCGAGGTGCACAAGCTGATCATCCCGACAATCTACCACGCTGTGCTCCTCGACAGTCGTAGAGACACGATGCTCTCGGTTGACGCCTTCAAACCACCTCCGCACGCTAGACATACGCGATGTCTCATGCTGAGGGGATCTTCCTCTGCCGACGGATCATTATATCCACAATTGCTGACCTTCTTCCCGGCCGTCGACACCTTTGCTGTCGACTACAACTGATTATGCTTTTTCGACCAAATTGACGACTTCTGTCCAGAGCGCCTCATGTACCTCTCGGATACATGGTACGATATGTTCAGGGCGACCGCAACCCCCTTCCGAAATCTCACACATCTACGTCTTACGAGGTTTCACTACGGGACTATATCGCTACACCAAGCGCAACTGCCACGGCTGACTCACCTGTTCGTGGAGCACACGGTGTATGGGAGCGACACGGAGGTGTTCAACATCTCCGTGGCCTCGATATTGACACTCCCGTGCCTTGAACGGGTCGTCTTTCGGTTCTACCATCTCAGCCGCAACCGCATCGCTTTTAAGAACAGGCTAGCCTCCCTGCGTGCGCTGCAGGATCCGCGAGTCTACCTGGATCATATGCCTGCAGGGCAGACCTTGCCTCTCGACACAGATCTTTCGTGCATGTTCAGAGCCTGCGCGAGCGAGGCACGGGCCGGAGTCGACGTCTGGGAGACTGGGATCTCGCTTTTGCTTTATCTGGGCTATTCGGACTCTGTCTCGGGATGATATCGACATCGGTCTCTCTGGCGCTGGCCCAGGACCAAGCACTGTCGAGTGGCAGCGGTCAGTTCCGCACCATCTACACCCTTTGCGATCGTTACACTCGTAATTGAATAGCTTGCATCTCAGCCGCCAGGAGAGCGCCATTACTGTGCTCTGGGTATACGCCTCCTTCTAGACATGTCGGCCTAGGAATACAGCTCTGCACAGCTCGGCCAGCAATTCCGATCCACGTATGTCTCAGTGACGTCTGCGGACTGTGCTACGGGACCTATGTCCTGCCTGATACCTCCAGCCTCGTGTTGATTCAATTTGTCTGCGTGGCCAGAGACAATACAAAGGGCGTGGGAAGCGCACGCTTCTTCCGCCGGAACCAGCCGGCGCGGCGACTGTCCGCTCGAACACAACGTCTGCCGAGCGTGGTCTGTGGTGGCACCGAGGCACATAAAAAGGCGGCTGCAGCGATTGATTCTCCGCGTTGCCCACTTGACTCCCACCATCACTGAGCAATTTCTCATCGATTACGATGTTCCCCACCGAAGCCCTCACGCACTTCGTCGCCGCCGCCATCGCCGCTAGCGGCCTTGCCGCGGCGCGACTCCTCGCCCTCAATGGACGCGTCAACGCGCCGGGGGACTCTGATGCCGTTGTGGTGCCCGCTGCGTACGTCGCATCGATCGCGCTTTCTCGGACGAGTTTGCTAACTCAACTTCTCCAGTGCGAACAACGACAACGCCAGCCAGCCACCTCAGACTGTCAGCCACGCGGTCCCAGCGCCCGGAGATGCTCGTTCTGCGATTCGGATGCCTCGCCGCCAGCAGCCCTTGCGCAGAACCGACAGCACGACGTTCGTCTTCTGGGAGGATGGATCACGGTTTCCTTTCCCGCCCGAGCCCACCTCTGTCTCTATTTCGACAGCTCCAGTCGTCCCGCCTCCGGCTGCCAACGTCCTTCAGCTCGTCCCCGCTGCGCCCACTCCAGCTCTTCCGCCACAGACACCCCCTAGAACTCCTTCGGTCAATGCGCGTGACTTGGCTCCGCCTCCTACGCCCAGCCCTCTTCCTCGCGCATCCCGCCCCGCACCCAACCTCTCCCGCGCGCGCCCCACCGGCGCAGGTTCGTCTCAGACGACTTGCACGAAGCGCAAGCGCGGGGACGATGGTGCTGAGGGCGGTGAGCGCAGGACGAAGCGACGCGTAGTAGAAACGGAGTCGAATGTCGGGATAGTCGCGGACGCGGGTGTCGGTGCTGCAGCTCGGGGCGCGTCGACGCTGCCTTTGCTCGTGCTTACACCTCCGACTCCTGCTACTCCCCGAAGGGACCAGCAGTTCACCGCGTCCGGACCTGCCCAACAATCCAATCCAACTTTACTGACGGTGCCCGTCCGTGTTTCTCGCTCCCGCTCTCGCCGCTCCCAGCAGAGTGCTCAAGCGGTACGTTCCTCGTCCTCGTCCGACACTGCATGCTGATTTCTGCCAGGGCCCTTCATCGTCGACCTCCCACACGTCCCAGGCGGTGCCATCGGCTGCAGTGGTGAGTTCTTCACGCTCTCATCTCCTCTCCAGCGTCTAACGTACCTCTCTGTAGCGTTCTCAGGCTGGCCCCGTTCGGACAACGCACGCGCCTGTCCGTCTGGCGCCGTACCCCGGCGCGCCCGCCGCATCGCCCACTCCGCGCGCCAACGGCTCGCGACCAACGCGCCGTGGCAGCCGCGGCGGTCGACAGGTGCAGGAGAGCAAGGGCAAGGCCGCGGACCGCCGTAGCAAACGTGGCGACGACAACGCTGGAGGCGACAACTCTTCTTAGGTGTGATGGCGCTCCAGTATATGTACTCGGCGACGCCACCCTCCCCGCCCCGTCTCATTGTGCCACCCCTCGTGACTCCCAATGTATTCATCTACGTTCCTCGCGCGCTACCTGTACTTGTTCTGCCTGCTCTTGTCTCCAGTCTCCTGTCTTGTATCGGGCGATTGTAGCTGCCTTTGTAGCTCTCGACCAAGTCTCCTCGCCGCCTGTATCAGTGCCGCGCATCTGATTGTAGCTCTCGTAGCTCTCAGCTGTGCGCATCCGTCCATTGCTTCGTCTTCGCATTTAATTCCTCTCTTGGGCTTTGGTGTACTAGTACTGTTCTTGGTCTGAGTTGATACACGTGTTTCTCCGTCTCGCTTTCCCTCTCTATGGTTGGTAGATATGGACAAAAGTCCTGAGGTACGCGAACGCTGCCGGATTCTTGCAGCGTTCGCGTAGAATTCCGGCAGCGTTCGCGTAGCATTCGCGCAGACCTGCCAGAATCCTACGCGAACGCTGCCGGATTCCTGTCCGCTGCCGGAATGCTGCAGGAATAATGCGCGAACGCTGCCGGAATCCTGCGCGAACGCTGCAGGAATGCAAAAAATGCGTTCTGGCAGAGTTCTGGCAGCGTTCTGGCAGCTCCGCAAAATCATAGTGTTATCAAATTCGCGCTCGTTCGCGCAGCGTTCCGGCAGGTCCCATTCCCGTAGCTTACCATCACCGTTCATTCGCGCAGCGTTCCGGCAGGTCCCATTCCCGTAGCTCACCATCACCGTTCATTCGCGCAGCGTTCCGGCAGGTCTCATTCCTGCAGCTCATCATCAAGATCGTGTTCGCGCAGCGTTCCGACAGCTCACATTCCTGCGGCTGACTAAGCTAAGCGGCAAGTGAGCGAGCCGTGGGTCCAGTCATTCACATTACTTCAACGTCCCTTTTAGAACACTCACCGCGTAAAACGAAGTCCCACCAGCTTACGGGCATCATGCGTACTCTGATGAGAGGGTCTACAATGTACAATGTGATATTGTACATAGCCTCCCGGTCTGACGTGCGCGCCCAGAAACTGTAATATCCGGAGGCGCATTTGAGATGACCTACAGGAAGTGCATTCGTTGTGCCTGGAGATATGTCCCACAACGAGATTTCTCAACTGTAGCCCACCCCGTGCCTCTGAATCTCAGGATCTCCACACATATCTCTGCCCACACCTGCGGCAAGTTCTATCCGTCTCTCGCGTCCCGCAATACGAAGACACTCTCCCAAAGCGAAGTAACTGGACTGAACTTTACGCAACTGAACGCTGAATCGATTACTTGTTCCCACTTTCATCTTGCTTCCACAGACTGCTCTCACTCCACGCCCACGTACATAGTGTCAAAACCCAGCGCTTCGGCGCTTTGTTCTCTTTCTATTCCGACCACACGTCGTGGTTCGCACTTGTCCGGGCACTATATAAGTGACCCGTTATGCACTCATGTACGTTACCCTCGAAGACCAAGAGATTCGCTCTTCTCACTTCACGTTCTCACGGCTGTCGCGGTCTCACTTCTAACCTAAGTTACGACACATAGCGCTTTTATT
>KV426252.1:31559-42169 GCA_001632375.1 Exidia glandulosa HHB12029 | reverse complement strand
GCGCTCAATGCGACCCAGCAACAACGACACCCCACCCACCACATCTCCACCGGCGACGGACCCGCCGCGAGCGCGTCGAGCACGAGCGCGTGGACGGCTCTGCGCCCGTGGCGTATCCCCGCGCGCGCTCAATGCGACCCAGCAAGAACACGCCGAAGGACGGCGACGAGCGCAAGGCTGTGGACCAGGAGACCAGGAGCGCGCAAGAAACGGTCCAGAGAACGAGCACGAACGGAGGATGGGGGCGGGCGCGCAGATGACGAGCGCGCGGATGGCTCTGCGCGCGCGTCGCATCCACCGCGCGCTTGGATGCGAGGCGAGCGTGCGAGAAGGCTCGAGGAGCAAGGTCTGGAGAACGAGGAGGGACGGAGGATGGGGGCGGGCGCGCGCAGGTGACGAGCGTGTGGCTGGCTCGGCGCCACTTGTACGACGTGGCGGGCGCGAGATCGCGTTGCTGCAGAATACACTGTTTGACTTTCACGGTCGCGGGAGTTATGAATCGACTTCTATGTCTTGAGTACTGACCGACAAGATGAATCTGAAAAATTGTTGATGTTAGACACTCGGTGAATGGAATCGCAGAGACCTCTTACTCTCGGTTGTCCAGGAAGAGCTCCGCGACGCTTTACCGCTGCCTTTTTCTTCTAACAACTGAGTCTACCACCATATTGCTCCAACCTTATTCGCATTCACGTGTATTACTTGTCTTTCCGTATCAGTTCTCAGCCGCTTAACGGCCCCCAGAAGCACTTACTCGCCGAGTTTTTAGGCCTGAACATCACGCAGTTTACACGGGCGCAAATAACATATTAACGCGCTGACACAAGACATAATCTCACTCGTACACGATACAAGACGCAACTCGCTGCACGCTGTCCCAACTCCTTAAATCTACGACTCGAACCGACTTGTAATACGTCCTCACCCACCCTTCCACCATCTTCTGCCACGTTCCCTTGCCGCCCTTCGAGGTCTGTAACGCGTGCCGCGTCTTCTGCACCTTGCATAAGAAGTTCTCCACCAACGCGGGGCCAAAGTCGATCGAGGCTTTGACGTCCTCCGGCAATGTAAGCTTCATATGGTCGTGGACCATCTGAAGCGCGTGAATCACTGCATTCTCGTCTCTCAATGGACCAAACCCGAGAAGCGAAAGGCCCTTGCACGCCCCTCTGTTCCGGTTGCGGTTGATCCATTGGCCTAGCTCCCAGACCGTCGCCCTCTTACACAATCCCCGTCGCGCAAGATGGTGCTGCAGATGCAGCTTGCCCAATCCACTCGGTCCAATGAACGGCGCCATCTTCCACGACGAGATCTCGACTCCCATATCAGCCCACGATACGGTGTCTCCGGGATGGGGATTCCTTTCCAGGAAGTTTGCCAGCCATTTCTCCAGAGTATCGCCGAAGACCCTCTCGATAGCCGCACCTTTGTCGAAGGAGAACCCTCTCGACGCAGAGCCGTACACCGATATGTCCTCCACCGGCCAATAATCCGAATGCCTCGCCAACCACATGTCCGAGTGCGGCTCTCCGTTCCTCCGCGGCGGGAACTTCGCACGTTCCTCCTCGTTCTTCCGAATACGATCGTCGTATAGCTGTCGCATCTCCGCGGCGGTACCAGGCAGCTTTTCCATCCAAAGCTCGAGGAACTTTCTCGTCTTCGTGTTCTGCCCCGTTGCGACTGCCAGTACCAGATTCTTCAGATACTTTGGATCTCGTATGTTCTCCGCGTCGATCGATCGCTCTAGCAACTTGTGCGTCTCCTGGTACACGAGGACCGGGTTCATCTGGTCGCTAGTCCTGTGCGTCGTTGCGGTCTGGTCGTGCGGATCTCCACCAGTGAACAACGTCTCGGCTCCGCCGGATGACGCTTCCAGCACGTCGGCTCGCTGCGATTTCGTCTCTCGCTGCTCCCGACGCCAAGCTAGATCCAGCATCATCGAAGGCAGTTCCCAGGCCGACTGCGACGGCAGACTCGTCAAATCTCGGGGACTGGCGCCAACCCTTGGTTTCGACGCCCGAGGAGCGGTAGTCCGCGGACGGGTTCCTGTCCCCATCTTCGACGCCGCCACTGTGCGTTGCTCTTTGCGGAAGAGATCCGGCATCTGGCTGGTGCCATCAGCTTTCTCGAGCGCGCCTGCCTCCAGCTCTGACAGGTGAAATCGGAAGTGCTGGTCGTACTGCCCAAGCATCGCTGTCACAGACGGGTGGTCCGAGAACCACTGAGCGATACTGGCCGTGACCGCTGCCAGATCCGGAGGGATTTTCGCCACCGCACCGCTCTGCGCGGCGTCGCGGAAAGCGTTGCGCAGAGGTTGAATCATGCGGAAGATGCTGTGTCGCCACTTTGCATGGCGCGTATGTGGTGCCTTCCAGATCAACCGGAGTACGTCTATCGCCCAAACACTCTCTGTACCTGCCGCCTCCCGAAGAGCCTCCAGCATCCATCCCTTCGCGATCACCCCCGCCATCTGCCGCTGAAGCGGGCTACCGCTCGACTCGCCACCAGCCTCCTTCTTCGACTTTCCAGCCGGTTTCTTCTGAGGCTCTGCTGGCTCTGCCAAGTCCAGCTGCATCTGCACGCGCCGCATTCCTGGCGCAAGCAGCACCTCATACAACGTCTCCACCAGAGCTGAACACAGAACGCGGTAGCGCCTATCCAAGGTGTTCGTGTACGTAGCGAACTCGACGAAAAGGTTCTGCGGCTTGACCTTGACCGTCTTCTCCACCAGCGGCGCCGTCGCGGATGGATTCCCGTCAACGCGCACCTTCGGCACAGACGTGCTGAACGCTATTCGAACCCTCTTCCCGCCCGCGTCCTCGTCATCGACCAACTCACCCTCCTTCTCGACGTGCGACGAAACCAGCTCATCGCAATCCGACGATTCGTCTGAGCTTTGCACGTAGTCCTCGTCGTCGATATCGTCCTCTTCCACCTCCTCGCTACTCTCGTCCCAGAACTCGTCCTCCTCTGCCCCCTCTTCTTCCACCTCGACCGTCGCTGCGTTATCGTGCTGCGGTAAACGTGGCGGTCGTAAAACGCGCTCAGCGATCTCGTCCTCCAGCATCGTTGGCAAATCGATTTCATGCCTAGCCCATCGCTCGCGCGTCTGACGTTCGCCTCCCTTCGGCGTCTGTGCATAACCTCCCAGAAGCACTACGCGGTAGACCTCCTCCACAATCTTGTCAACCCACTCTACTTTGAGTCTGACCGGCTGTTTCCCCGATAGGACCGGCCTGAACACAAAGTGGGCGAACCGCGGCCCATCGACAAGGCACCACCTCATCACCCGCACAAAGCCGTGCGCGATTGCAAGAGAGCTGGCGCCTGTGATCATGTTGCCCCAGTGCAGCAGCGTATACATGCTCGACAGCTCTTTCGCGGCATCGATTGCGACGTGCAGTGATATCATCGACGACTTCGGGCTCGCTGTCGTTCCCATGTGCATCGCCACTCCACCGGCGCGTTCGTAATCCTGGACGCGAGAAATGGCCTTCCGCAGGGATATTTTGAAGGCCGGCCCGTTCCCTGCAAACGCTCTCCCCGACACCATCTTATCCAGCTCTCCGTCCCAGTCTACTCTGCCCAGCGTCTCGGCGATAAATGACCGAGCGTTCGCCGTAGCTGCTGCAGTGGACACCGACACAGAAGCCGATCCAGGTGCAGGCGATGCTCCAGTTGCCGCTTCGTCACGTTCTTCGCCAACGTTCTCGTCCTCGCACACCTCGCCTTCCACGTCTGGCACTGATCCTGGAGCTTCTTCCCCTACGCCCTCGCCGTTCAACGTTGCATCTCCTGACGCTTCACGTCCTACGACTTCGTCCTGTTCTTCTCGCCGCCTCTTCCCATCCCGTCCCTGTGACAGCAAAATTTTCTCTTAGGATCCATAATGCGAGAGCCCACTTCTTTGGGCTCACCTCCTCGCCCTTTTCGGCTGCTTCCTCAACTCGCTTCCGCTTCCGGGACCCGCAACCACTCTGTACTGCAATCAGCGCCCGTTACTTGTATCAACATCTCAGTGAGTCCCACCTCAGTCACCGAGCCATCCGTCTTCTTCCTTTTTCCAGCACGCGACGCACTTTCGTCCTGCACGCGTTACAATCGTGAATATTCCAACCTTGAATAATCGCCTAGCCACGAACCTCTGGCACGAGATCTTCCGTAACTTTCCCCCGTTTCCGCTTCCTGCCTTTCACAGTATCCACCTGTTGTGCATCCGTGTGAGGCAAACCGTCTGTCGTTCACCAACAGTGTGCTCACCTCCGGCAACTCCGTCGACTTCTTTGCTTTCCGCGCCAAGCGAGGGCGCAACCGCCCATCGGAGCTCTCTTCTCGATTGCCCGCATCCCCTTCGCTGTATTAAAATATTAGACCATGATCACTCAACACATTTAATCACATACCGTTCCTCCTCGTCTCTCGTGTTTTCCCCCTTCTCTGCTCCATCCCCGCGTTCCGCAATCTCTTCGGCCGGTCTATCCCGAATCATACAGTTAGCCACATCACATTCGCGATAGAATACAGATCGTCCCGCGACGTACGGTGAACCAACAACTTCCCCATGTCCTTCACCCACTCTCTCCATTTCTGGATTAATGGTGCCAACCTCCTCCTCCATGATCGTGTCCGCCAAAGGTCCCGCTTCCTCATCCACATCCTCCCCCATCTCTAACTCCGCCATCTCGCTGTATTTTCCCTCCCACGTCTCCGCAATATACGCCTTCATGCACTCGCTCTTGTTTCCTCCATCATCCCTGTACATCGTCCCCGCTGAGTCTCACCGGATATCTACGGAAGGGGATCACTCTTACCATTGGGAATGCTTGATCCATACCAATTCGCCCGCGCCGTCCTCGAACTCCACGGCCACCGCCAATTCCTATGAGCCCGTGAGTGGCCAGGAAAAAGAAAAGATATGAAACGTTCTTACTTGAGCCATCGAGTGACTTTTCGCGACTTGCAATACCCGACGCGTTGACGGCACACGCATCCCGCTATAGACCAACTTCGGCACCACCAGATTGGGTGTCGCCTTCTCGATCCGCGTGCTCAGCACGCTAGGCTTCGTTATACCCAAGTTGAAGTATGTTGCGCACTGTCGAAGCCAGGCGAACAAGCGACAAGACCGGACAAACGCGTCGTGGTCCAACTCGGGATCAAGTATACCGGCAGTCGAAACCCGGGACGGATTTCCGTCGTCGTCGACGTACAAGATGCGCCCTAGTGCTTCTCGCACACCGAAAGGTACCCCAAGCCAGAACGGCATGATACCGTTCGCTGTTGCGTGCATGTTGTACGAGGAGTATGTGTACTCCCGAGCGAACCACTCGGACATGTGGGTTTGGGTCCCGAAGATCCAGAGTCCGGCCTGGAGTATGTTCCGCTCGTGCGTTCGGCGCTCCTCGAGATGTACCGACGTTGCGAACCCGTTTGGCGGACCTACTGCGAACGTCCCGGTGCGATCCACAGCTGGGCGGTTGGGATACGCAACGAAACCGACGCGGACCCCGAGCACCTTCGATCCTTCCGCCGAAGCAGCCTGATCCCAAAATGCGCGCGGCGCAAGTCCCCCGTGAAGATTGCGGCCTTTGAACACGAGAACGACGGCGTAAACGTCGCCGAAAGCAGACCGTACTCCCTCTAACTTCTCCGCGCTGTGCACGTAAGCACCGCATTCAGCGAAACAGAAACCTCCCATGTCAAACCCAGCCGGCGCGGAAATCAGCAGCGTAAAGACCGTGTACCCGCAGATGCAGTCGTTGGGGTCGATGTGGTTACAGCCTGTATGCTTCCCGAGCGACGCGATCAGGGAGGCCCCCCTTTCCGCCTCTGCCCGAAGAAGCGAGATGTTCATCTGCAACGAAGTGGCGAACACATTGGTTTCGTGTCCAAAGCCGATCACGTTCCCGTGCAGGCCGCGGAACTCGAGAAGCGAGTACTCGATCTTGCTCAGAGATGCTTTCAGCGCGATGGGAACAAGCTGACCTGTCAATCTCTCAGTCTGCAGTCTCTGCAAAAAAAAAAGAACAGTTTTCACTCACCTATGTCCCAAAGCAGCATCCTCTGCCGCTCTCGCACGTACGGGTCGTCTGTTTGAACAGCCGGTTGCACGTTTCCAGCGCCTTGTCCTTCACCGGTCGTCCATGCCAGAGAGTAAGACCCTTCGACCTCGCTCGCGTGAGCACCGCTGTCGCGCATGTTCTTGCGCAGCCCCGGAAGCTCGTAGAAGGGTAGCCGGTCTCGATCGTCCGACGCATCGCTATTGCCCATCGCGTTTCTCGCGATATTCTTCAGGATCTCTCCCGTTCTCCTCGGAGTCCCTGGCGTGGCTTCAAGGCTGCTCTGTGTGTGCGCCACGGCGACCGTCTGCCTGAACTTCAGGTGCTCCTTGTCGGGACTTGATACCACAAGTGGCACACCCGGTGTGAGCTGGAGCTGCCCTGGCACGCGAAGTACCTCTGGAAAGCCGGACGCAGTGGCCTTTGGTCTCAGCTCGGGATGTGTCGCGGAGCATAGCGCCTGGACAGCGTTGAGAGAACGTGCCTCGTCGGTCCACTGGTATCGTTGGCAGATTCCTGCCCGATACTCCTTCGTCCTGTACGTGCCCAGGGACTCGTCCATCCGCGGCAGAAACAGACCATCGTCCCGCGTAGACGTGATATCGACCGGGATCCTCTTGAACAATGCATCCATGTCCTTCTTCGTCCACGCGCGTATGTCCTGCATATCGTACTCGGTCTCCTCCTGGCTCGGCACGATCGGTTCCCACGTCTCGGCCACGCCCATCAGGTGAAACCCTTCGCACCCGCTGGGAACCTGCGTCATAGGTGCGTCTATCCCATCTACCGTTAGCTACCCCGCAGCTAAGGGCATTCTACACTTACTTATGTCTGCTGACCGTGCGCCATTCCGCTTGCACGACGCGCATTCCCTTGTTGCAAGACCGTTGTTCATGCGACGCCTGTGGACACTAGCTTAGCCCCGTTTTTCTTTTTCAGTTCGACCATCACGAACCCAGGTATCGGATTTCCTCTTCTCACGCTAGATGCGTCCACGTTCCTGTCCTCGATTCCGTTGCCCTGCGCACATTCCCCATTACTACCGTACAAATGTTAGACTACTATTCCTTCAGTACACTTACCATTCCAGCGTCCTGCACAATGTCGCTGCTCGCAGTGTCCCAATCAACACTTTCACGCGGACTGTATCCCTCGTCAGCGAGAAACAGAATAAAATATTCTTTTGCAGCACACCTTGCTGGAGGCTCCGACGCCGTACGAATCCGCGTTCCCTTCGCCCATGGCCGGCGTGAGGTTGATGCCGCGAAAGTTGATGCCGCGAGGGCGGCTGTGTTTGCCAGAAACCGACGCACACTTCCGGTGAAGGTCCGCCCTCTGTCCTGGCGACTCTTGCTCGCTCTAGCATTCTCCGGCGTACTATCAGGAAGAAACCCGGCTATGTATACAGACATATGGTCAGCACGGTCGTTCAGATGTCTGGCACACGTGCTGCGTACCATCCCTCGAGTTGGATGCAGCATTCACTGCATCCAACTCGTAGGTTTCGGGCGACTTTGTCGCCCTATCACTTCCTGGCATCCCTCCGCCCGTGCCCACCCCTCCCTCGCCCTCGCGTTCCTCCCCTCCACGCAACACTGGCCCCCTGCCTTCGGTGTCCGCGCCGGTCACTGACTCCTCGACTCCGTCGCCAGTCGGTACACCAGCGCTGCGCATCCGCCTAAACATGCCGACCCGCCCGTTTTCCTTCAAATATCCCCCTTCCTAGCGTCTGGGCCTCTTCTGCGCGTGTCGACGTGTTGTGGAAAACAGAGGAACGAGGAGACAAACAATGCACAGCATTTCGGCACTGCCGCGTCTCCTTCCGAGACCTCGCTCTTCAGGCACTTTCCACGCCGCCAAAATCTGACTAGTCAAGTACCAATGATTATCACACCTTTTCTCGGTTGACCCGCAAATAATTTGACTGAAATGCACAAATCAGTGGTTAGCAGGATGTTTCCAGACACAAATCCAGTCCAGTTTCAGATTAAATGTTGTCTATTCTCCACCCGTACTTACTGCTCGAAGCGAAACTTAGTCGGCGAAGAAAGCCTTTGACTCCGTCTGCACATCGTACTCCACATCGTACAGACATCGACAGGTATCATTGCCCTACAGCTGAACAATATGCGTCGTGCTCCTGATCCACGACGGGGAAGGAATCCACATCTGGGTAGACGGTATAGCCCGCAAAAAAGAACTTGTGGCTTCGTACGCGTAACGTTCAAGACGCTCTTTTTCACACTTTCAAACCCGCTCTGCTTCCCCTCATACAGGAAAGCCCATGCATCCCCAGAAGTAATCAGCAAACTCACACCAATCACTAGGTCTACCACACCTATGAAGCCAGCTCTTAAAATCTGCTTTTAGCTCAATTCACTATCTGGCTGTTTGCTTTGTCTTAGCACGTTTCGCTCTCACCCCTGTCCTGTCCTGTACACGACTGCTGCAAATGTCTCCAAAAATACCATTGAATAATGACATAAGCCAAGGTCCCACGCGTTCCTACTGGGTCTCATTCTTTGCGTCTGCCCGCTGAGCGAACTAGAGTGCATTCAATTTCGACGCATATCGGAGGTAGCCGAAAGTTCTGCACACCGTCTGCACAACTTTCGGCTACCTCCGATATGCGCCCGGCATTACAAGTCTTCTCGTCGCTGCGCTACGACCTCCTGAGAGTGGAAGCCTTAAACACTGGTAAAAGCGCAAAGCTACGACCAGGACGTCAAATCGCGACTCGATGATTCTATAATACTACGACTCTATCTCACCTATCAACCTCTTCGCACACCCCCAATTCTGGTTCAACCTTTTACTTCAATACTCTACTCATGAGAAGAGGAGTCTCTCCTTTCCTGTACTCACTTCTCCTTCTGATGCCCTGCCTGGTGTCTATTGTTTATGTATGTCTCCGTCCGCTCCGCCGACATTCGTTTCCCGCAGGTCATGTGCAATCGTTCTCGTCCGTCTCAGCGCTGTGCTGAAGTATTATTGGCCTCTTACGGGCCCGAAATCAGCCGCTGCGAGAGCCCCTCGGGGTCGTAGAGATGCGGCGAGTGTCCAAATTCAGCACAAGATGACATACGAAGGAGACGTTGCACGAATGGAGTAGGCCACGAACGGCATCACGCCCTGCGAAAGCGAAGACATGCCAATGATGCCTCTGAATGAGTGAGACGTAGCGCCAATCAAGCCGCGCGCGATTCAAGGTTATACGACCGATGTTCCACTGTAATACCTAGCACATGCTGCGTAAGCGAGGCTTGTTGACGTACTGAACGAGTATCATCAAAGCTCGTATAGGGAAATCGGGGCCCGGTGTCCAAATTGGTAACGCTGCACTGCGGGAATGACCGGTTTGATATGCAAACCCGACCCTATTTCGCCTTGCGAGCATTGCACAGATACAAACTCTCATCAGTGAGGAGCTACAGTACGTCGCCTCCGCTCTGTCCACTCTGCTGAGCTGACACCACCGGATTTTATTTCAAGCACATCCGATGCTTCCCGAAGGCAATCCGAGCAATTGCAAAGCCTGAGCATCGCCCACACCATACTGTCGCGAAGCTGGGTCAAGATTTATGACTTAGGTCCATCAGGCGCCGCATGATCCCATCAACCGGACTGTCGGGTGCGCGCTATAAGTATTACACGATTTTGGTCCCTGCGTCCCTGCGCGCGACCACACTCTTCGTTTCCCAGTTCTCGCCATGGATGATCCGGACGTCGTCTCACTTGACGATCATTTTGAGGGTCGACAGCTCCAGCCCCTCCACAGTACAAATGTTTTCATCTACATATACCCTACGACCGTCAGTCTCCTTTCTTTCCTTAGACATACCTTATCGCTCACATTCTTCAGCTTCGACCAGGAACACTTCAACCCGACATAGATAATCGCTTCTCCGAGCTACTTGTCACTCTCGAGAGGGCCGGGCTCCATTTCGTTGCGACCCTCCCCGCTGTCGGCAACGTCCTGCCACATCTGCTCTCACAGCTGCGCATCCACCTCAACGCTATGCGCATCACGTTCCCCCATCCAGACGACGAAACTGGGATCCCGTGGACACCTGTCAAGTTTTATAGGACCTCCGAGGCGGCGCCGTGGCTCATGCGTGCGGTGAGCCGCGCTGATCTGCCAGACCGGTATTTCACGCTCGACCGCCTCCTGCGCAACGGAATTCTTCACACGCAGCCTCCTCACCCACAACACGAGACGCTTATGCTTTGGATAGGTGAGGACCGTGCATGACCCCTGTAGCTGCGCCCACTCACTCTACACCACACACCGTTAGCGCCGATGTTCGAACCCGTCACAGGTCCACTCGTCCACTTCATGGACGCTAACGCATATCGGATTAGCGGAGCGCACGGCTCCCACGGAATGGCCGACGTTCACGGTTGTTATGCGGCACGCGTCGTATGGCCCTTCCTCCAGCCCCGACCTGGGGCTGAGGGCGAGCCAGAGTGTGGAACGAACTGTCCCAATGGCTACGTATGTCTCTTGCCCGCATCCTAGAGCTCACGGGTACTGCATGCTAACGCGTCGCT
>KV426252.1:0-14891 GCA_001632375.1 Exidia glandulosa HHB12029 | reverse complement strand
CACAGGGCACATCCGGGCATGGCGCATCGACGACCAGTCCCTTGACCGAGAGGCTCTCGCCGTTGTGTTAGATGGCATTGCAGAGGTTCGTACTCCCGCCTTCTGCGCTGTGCAGCCTTGCCACTCAACGCTGAACGTATCAAGGTGTCCGACTTCCTTGCACTTCCACCCGCGCGACAGGAGGACATCGCCAATGAGGCGCTTCGTCACCTTCTCCTTGGCATCCCTCCCGGGCATGACGACAGCGACTTTACCGCTCTCGTCCACTTTCGCAAGGGTTTCCATGCGTTCTTCGACATCATTGTGAGCGTGGCATTTGCAACCTTCCTTCATGTTCCTGAACAAGCTCGTCAGCCCTTTCCACAACGTGACAACCTCGCGGAGATCACCAAGTATTTCTGGAGCGGTTCTCTGAAGAAACCCTGCGACATTCTTGGTCGTCTCGACATTACGCTCAGGTCAGGAGATCGCATCGATACTTCTTGGAGCCAAACTTCGTCCATCTTGCGCAAACTCGGCGACGCCGATCACGAGGACGTCATGTTCCTCATCATGTTGCATGATTGGATCGAGGCACCGGGAGACGTTACCAATGCGCTGCGATTCCTCAAAGGATGCGCGGAGCATACCTCGCTCGCCCCAGATATGAAAATTCAAGTGCGTTTCACAGTGACTCCAAGCCAGCAGAGACGCTTACATCTTCGAACGCTTTGTTTCTCTAGATTGAGTTCGCCGATGACCTAGAGGACGACGTCCACTTGTCGTTGAGCGTCTGCGCCCCCAGGCTCACCGTTTCGGTTGGCTTCGACCAATGGATTTGGCATGCCTATTCCCGCACGTCGCAGGCTGCTTTCGCTCCCGAGGTTCTCTTCAACTGCGCCTTTGCCGATGGGCCGAGCATCTTTAATGCACCGTAGACGCCTATCTTGAGAACATTCACTATTTATTCGTAGGAGAACGACATGTACTTGCCTTCCCCGCCGCCTCTGTCAATATTATCCATGTGCACGCGCCAATGCTTGAAGACCAGTATAAAATATTGTGATTGCGGCAAGAAACCATGAGCCTGATTGATAACTCACCGTTCTGGACTGCTTGGGCGCGCGCCGCTCATCTACCGCGCGGACATCAGTCCACAGGAACTCCTGCGCCAGACGGGTCGGTATCACCGCGGCAGACTCTCTCGACAGACGCCGTGTGTAACTTCTGTCGGCGGTGCTGCCATTGGTCGAGTCTACAGCGGCGCGCAAGGCTCGCTGCTGCTGCTGCAGACCGCACTGGTCAACGCGGGCGACTTTGTCGCCCTCTCCCTCGCTTTCTTTCCCTCAAGTCTCTTCTCCTCGCCGTCACCTGGCTTCCCTTGCTCCCCTCCTCCGCCGGTTGGTCCTCCATACTCCAGCTCTGCGGTGTCCAACTGGCCCTGCGTCGTCCTCGACTCCGTCACCATGTTCGGTCCTTTATCGCCCTCCAATAGTCCTGGTATGTTCGTAATTACTCTCGTGGCGCGTCTGGTACTCTCGTGGCGGGTCTGGACACCGTTCGCGCTCGAAGTGCAGGAGTATGGCGGTAAGTAAGAGGCAAGCAAGTTCGCGCCGAGCTAGAAACACCGAACAAGCGCCAAGACGCGCAAGCGCCGAAACCCTGGGGTCGGGCCAGAACAGACACCACCGTCATTTGATGCAAGTAAATAGCTATTGAGGCTGTAACGGAGTAAACTAGATCACTCTTCGATATTCGTCAACATTTCGTTCAGAGATGGATTGGATGTGATCATAAAGGGACAGGAAGACTCACACAGGATCAAAACCTGAGGCAAAACACCTGGACGACGCCATGGTCTCTCTCTATTGTGCTATTTTCCTACCTTAGCGTCATCCTCTGTTGGTTTTCCCATTCTCTTCACATCGGTTTTCGGATGAGCGGCGCAGGCCGTATCCGCCGTTCCGGCTCTCTCCTCTTATCCCGGTCTGCGTTAACCCGGACGACCTCGCGCCTACGCACACGCACGCGTATATATACCCGCGCAGACGACGACTCGCGTGCCAGGCTTTTCGCTTGTGCATAAACCATCGTGCGCTCCGATGCAGTCGGAACCCTTCGTTCGCCATGCGCGCTCGATCGCCAACGCGCGCGCGCCGCGCGGCAGCACCGACCTACACGCCGTTCATGGTCCGTAACGGCGCGCCGTGGCGCACGAACACACGATGACGATGCAGCGCAGTCGACACGTCCGCCCGCATCTGCAGAAGCCCACAGCGGATTAGGAGCACGACGACGCATCTGTGCCACGACGCATCTGTGGACAAGAAGAACAACACGGGCGTGTCCGACCGGAGAAGAAGGCGGGCGGGAGGATGTTACTCGCAGGGGTGCTCGCGGGCGGTTGCTCTAAATAACAGCCCGAGCTGGTGACAAAGTCACCGTCTCGGGCCTAAGAAACAAGCGCAGCGTGGACAGTCCTTGACCGTGCTACAGATGTCTTCGTGACTATTCAGCAGGCGGAGTTTACTAACCTTCGTTGTACTTTCGAATACACAGGAATAGACCTTCCCGTTCCTGGCACGGTCTAATCTTCGATTGGGGAATGAGTGCATTGCGAATGTCAAATCAAAATCGATACTAATGGAGCTTGCTATAGACGTTATATCCGGCAGAAAGGTCGCACTCGATGGAATTGACAGGCCTGCAACACTGCTATTCCTCGTCTTCCCACTCGAATCTAGGTGAATCTGGCTCTAGGTTAGTCATGTTCCCCATGACTTCAGATTCATTCACGTACCCGGATTCCGGAACAGAAGGTCCTTCTGCTCGTCGTTTGCCCAGTCGAAGGCTCGCGGTCGACACCACGCGGTGGGGGCTTGTAGGGTCGTTACGAACACACCCTTGACGCGGGTGCTATGGACGCCCCAGTCGCATCGTCCAGCAACAAGAACTTGGCACGACGCCGGGAGTGCGGTCTTCACGTTCGCCCAGTCTTCCGGCTGGCAGGGGAGCGAAAACGCGAGAGTCCCAAGGTGAAGGACCTTGAGCGAGGTGAGTTGCCTCAGAACGTTAGATGCGAGGAACCTGATGGCGTCATCCTCAGTTAAAGCAAAGCTCGACAACACATCGTACTCCGTTCCGGGGTGAACGCTGAGCCGGGTCAGGTTCGGCAGGAGGACGAGTGCGTCGAGCATTTCCGCGTTGACCTCGATATCCTCGAGTGAAATGTCAGTCAAAGACTTGCGCTTCCCGACCAAACGTTTGAATGCGCTCCCGAGCGCGACGACAGCCGGTTGAGCGGGAGTGGGAAACGCGAAACCATGGTCACCAGGCCATGAGACCTCGCTTCGATCGTACATCGCTACTGACAAGGACGAAAGTACCGGCAACGCAAGGTCGACACTGGCGGATGCGACGACTACGGCCGGTGAAAGACATAGAGTATGAATGGTATCCGGCAAGCGACACGTTGGCGAGACTGTCAGCTGCGTCGCTTGTAACGCGAGTCGCAGCTCAGTCAAGCGTGCCAACTGCTGCAAGTGCAGATCGCCGAGGCACAAAGGCTCTGCCAGATTGCACGCCAGCGAAAGACGCTGAAGTTTGGCCTGGAGCGAAGGCGCGCGGAGTATAGCGCTGAAGGCATTGGCCGTGTTGCCTGCGGTCACGGCGTCGTCGTTGGTGGGGAGCGATACAATGGCGAGGGACGAGATGTGCTGGAACCATCTGAGCGCGTTGGCGTACTGGCTAGGTACCGACAATACGGGGATGGCAAGCAGCAGAGTGCGAGTCGGGAAATCGGGGCAGACGCGGTCGAGCTCCTGCAGCTGATCTCTGGTACTGATGCAGAATGCAACAGTGCGAAGAACGAGCGGCAGCGCCGCAACCCGAGCGGATTTCGCAGTACCGGCGAAGCGAAGTAGTCTCTTTCCACGTGTCGTGCTATAACCTTGTGCCAGCCACCAGACTATCTCGTGGACGACGTCGAGAGGCTGCGGTGCAGATGAGACGGTGCTCGGGGTGGTGAAGGAGTACAAGACAGTACGACGCACTAAGCTTGGCAAGCCTTCGAATCGCAGGTGCATCCTAGAATGCAGCACGGGTTTCAAGCAGAGGTGAGAGGAAAAAGATGATACGACTAAGAATAATAGGATATGCTACTGACGCGTGTACGCTCAGCAGATGTTACGAAGGAAATAATGTGGTCCCTGCCAATTTGGACTCCCATCTCATGATTCATGATGCGTCATTCAGCGATTCCACATGGGCAGCAGGCAGTTGTCGATCCTGGCAATCGGAGCCTTGGATCTATGCAGTATCTTGCTGCGTGCCTCGACTCTCGTCCTGCAAATTGCCCCGACACGCGGACTCGGCTGTGTCGGCCGGGGTCCGTTCTTACTAGTCCTTGCACGAGAATTTCCAATCCTTCTATCGTGACGTGGACGCCTTTCCGCAAAAGAAGTCCGCCGAAGTACATCATGCAATAAGATCACACGGTAACGCCAGGCAGAATCATCATGTGAACGAATAGGTCGAACTGACTGTCCTCGTCAGCGTCCTTGGACTTCCAGCCCTCGTCAATGAGATGGCGAAAAGGTTCGCCGACGTGAATGGAGATGTAGTCGAAGCACAGATGGAAACCCCAAGGGTATGGATGAGTATCCAAGTGAGCAACCGACTCGGGGTCCCGCATCTGACAGAGGCACGGGGATGAGACCATGCATGGGTGGGGAGAATAAAGCTAGTCACTCACCATAAGCCTAGGATAGGTCGTGATGGCGGGAAGAAACCGCAGCTGCAGTAATCTTGAGTACGAGAACTGTGGAAGGAACGCCTCTCTCACAGTAATAACGCGCGCCGGACGCGCCCTAGGCTTCTCGCACATGATGTCGGGGTACAAGGCCATCGCCATGAGATGAGGACGAATCACCGACGGGTCCACGAGGCTAAGCTCCTGTGACTTGGCGAGCCCCTCCGTCACGGCTGGGTCTAAGTTGGAGGGATGACCGTGGCGGCCGAGATAGCGGAGGAGCAGTTGAAGCGTTCGTTCCTCCAGCACCCAATCGTTTAAAGGACTCGCGATATCGATGCAGAGGAGGCGGCGGAAGGCCTCAGCAGTGAAGATAGGGTTGTAAGGGATGGACGCCTGCATCGTGCGACTGTAGGGATCGTCAGAGAGCATCAACGCATACAGTATTCCGGGTGACGAACGACGGCTGGGCGCTTTTCCGCGGTCCGAGGTCTGGCGAGGAGAAAGACAAGTGGCGACGGGTCAGATTCATCCGGTCAAGCCGCCCAGAAATCACCCTTTTCCTTAGCTCGGGACAATGGACGCGCATGCCCCAGCACAGGTCACCTTCGAGCGTATCGCCGCTCAACACGACGTCGTCGTTGCTGACCTCGCCCTGTTCCTCCGCTCCCAATTCGGACCCGCCACAGTGGCGGCCGCCGAAGGACATCGGACGCGCATCGAGCAGTTGATCACCAATGTGGAGAGTGTAAGCCCCATACCAGACTATGGTTCCTCTTTCCCTGACTCTGCGCACGACTTCAGAATGTCGATGTCATCCCTGCAGCCGAGTTGGTGGCTCTGCGGAAAAATTTTCAGGCCATGACACAGGCGTTAGACGACCGGCTCCAGCACCTAGACGATCCCGCCACGGCACCGGCACCCTCCCCGGTCCGCGTTGTGCCAACTGGAGGTCGGCCGCGCATCGAGATCGACCAGGACTACCTTCGCGCTGCACATTCTATCGCCGGCGGCACTGCTAGAATAGCTGAAGATCTCAAGGTTTGCAAGCGGACGGTGAGGAGGCGAGTCATCGAGGCCGATTTGGAGGATCCCCAGCCACCCGTCCTCCTTGACCAACCTGTTCAAGGTGACGGTCGTCCTTTCGTTCACAATCCTGTTTCAGTCCCCCGGTCTTCGCAGCGTCAATGCAGCGACGACGAACTCGACCGTGCGGTCGCCGACATTATCTCGCGTTTCAGCAAACACGGCTGTTCGATGGTCCTTGGGCACCTGCATGCTCAACAGCGGTTCTCCTCCGTCTCACGGAACCGTGTCAAGCAGGCGATTAGGCGAGTCGTACGGGTTCCTGCGCAGTTCGGCCGCCAGCCCATTCAACGTCGCGAGTACCGAGTGGCTGGTCCGGACTCGCTCTGGCATCACGACGGTCAGCATGGTGAGTGTACCGAGCATTGCGCTCTTCGATACTCAACAATCATTGCGGTATTTAGGTCTCATACGCTGGAAGATCGTGATCCATGCATTTATCGACGGGTACTCACGCTTCGTCCTCGGCATCCGTGCCAGCAACAACAACCTCTCGGCGACCGTCGAGCGACTTTTCCGCGATATAATTCACGTCCATGGCGCTCCCAGCAGGGTGCGCGGAGATCACGGCGTCGAGAACGTCCTCGTTGCGCGTCTGATGGAATTCATGAGAGGGATCGGTCGCGGGTCCTACATCTGGGGCAAGAGCGTCCACAATGTGCGCATCGAGCGGCTTTGGGTCGACGTCGTCACCGGTTTCGTCAGCGCTTGGCGGGATTTCTTCAGCGACCTCGAGGCCAACCATGGGCTCAACGCCAGCGAGCCTCTCCATCTCTGTGTCCTCCACCACCTCTTCTTGCCCTGCATTAACGCGGATGCGGACGCATGGGCTGAGGCATGGAATAACCACAGGTTCAGCCGTCTTCCAAACCATCCTCGCGGAACACCCCTTCCCACGCCGCGTCAGCTTTACTTCTTTGGTACGCGTCAGAACGGAGTTCGCGCCGTCGAGGTTCAGGAGGAGGAGCTTCCCGTGAACGAGATAGCCGAATATGGTATCGACTGGGACGCGCATGATAACGACCGAGTGCTGAGACTGCATTGGGAGCGGAACCCTCAGGACGAAATAGACGACGGCGAACGCCATGCTAATGGTTACGACGAGCCGCGACGGTTGGTTGAAGTTCGAGTGCCAGCGCCGGTCAATCCCTTCGGCGACGGGCTGTTCGTTGCACTCGACGCGTATTTGAATACCTGCCCTGACGTAGACCGCAATGCATCGCAGCCTGTCCTACGTCGGTTGTGGTGGACGAGGAGTCTTGAGTTTCTCCGTGAAGATGTACTGTAGTACTGTGCCCTGAATACAATGCTGAACGTGACGCGATCGAGAAGTCGAATTCGGCGAGGCCGGAATCCGGACTACCACGTGCTCCAGTAGACTCGGCTCTCGCCTTGTCGTGCGCAATGTCGAGCTCCCCACGTTCTCTACAGCGCATGAGCACTCCTGCCTATTCTTCAGCCTTTGGGTTTGGCGTGGACGGTCGCTCGCACGATACTGCTCAGACTACATCCGAAGAGTCCACTTCTCCTCCCCGCCGGCGTCTATGCATACCACGCCAACCACCAGTTGTGTGTTCACGCGTGCATTCGTCGTCTGCCGTAGCTGATTCATCTCTTCCAGGTCGTCCACTACTCGTGCGTCGTACAGATCGTTTTACACGAGTCGCTCACCGTCGGTTACTCTTACAGGCATGAAATCGCGATCCAGGCGCTTCTCAACCGCTGCTCTCGCTTTATCCTTCGCATTCAGGCCAGGAACAACGACCTCTCAGCAAATGTCGAGCAACTCCTCCGCGCTACGATGGATACTCATGGAGTGCCAAGCAGGGTGCGAGGAGATCACAGGACTGTGCGGAGGAGGAACGAGTCTCAGTCTGCGTGAGCATGTATTTTGGTTTAATTTGGAATGGCAGTGCTCCCCTGAACGCAATGCAAGCTAGAGCGTGACCTGATCGAGACTGTGGTTTACCCGAGGACGGGGTGCGGAGTAGACTCCGCTCTCAGCCTCTTTCCCCGAGGCATGACGAATCCCCCAGGTACTGAGGACGACTACGTCCCGGAAGGCAGCGGACGAGGTCGTGGGAGAGGGCGCGGTCGGGGTGCGGCTGGGCCACAACAACAGTCTATTCCTGCGCGTCGCAGTGAACGCAAGAGGTGGGCAAGCCGCCACCGCCAAGATGTCCCAGAGCGTTTGCTGACGCCTAATCGTCGTCTCGATCCTGCGCCTCCTTTCGAATATCCCCCGGACGATGCGCTACACCGTCGCAGGCGTCAAGTTGCTCAAGTCCGCTCCCCTGATCGCGCCCAAACTCCCCCCGAAGAGGGCACTTCTCTCACCTTTCTGCTGTCACCGCAACGCCAGCCACCAGTCGTACGTCCCTCGTTGCACTTCGTCCTGTGTTGATTCAGATCCGGTCAGGTCGTCCCCTACTTCTGTGTGCTGCAGTTCATCTCCAACTCCTCCCGCACTTCTGCCTTTGCATACGCCCTCGACGTCACTGTTCCGTCTGACACAACTGTCCCGACGATCCACAGACTCCTACAAGCTGCGTATGATCGGGCCGTCGAGGAGCACCCAGCTCGCGCAGCGTTGCAGTTTCTCGAATACTCGCGCCCAGACTTGGACGTGACTGTATACTCTTACAGCAGCGTTCTCGACCGCGAGGTTACCTACGACGAGGTGAACAGCTTGGCAGGGACCGGTAGACTCGTACTACATGGACCTTTCCTCGACGTGATGGCGAGAGACAACCCTGCCGGCTTAGCAGCCCCGACCGTCGTCACCAGCGACGTTGCGGAATTATTGGAGTGCTACAGTCTCCCGCCGTCGTGCAAGATCGTATCATTCCTTTTCGCTGGGGAGTTGCTGTTCCTTCCGGACGACGTGTACGGGGACGAAGAAGTCGATAGCAGCGTGCAGAACCAGGAAGACACCCGTGCGTGTATCTGGTACCAATGTTGCGCCCATAGCTTACTGACTCGCAACAGCTCCGCTGCCGCTGGGCGCGCAAGAGCCAACCGTTACACCTGACAACCAGGGCGCGGCGAGCCCGTTGCCCGCTCCGACGCCTGCGAGCCCGTTGCCCGCTCCGACGCCTGCTGCTGCGACGCCTGCTGCTGCGACGCCTGCGGGTGCACGTTCCGTGACCATCCACCTCTCTGATGACCCGACATTGCGAGCTATCCAAGAGGCATACTCGTCCGTGTGCTCCGACGTTCGCTTTTACCACGCGTTGCTGAACGGGAATCGTGCCCGGCTTGGCGATGAGTATTCGAATCGCAGGCCCGTCGGTAGCGCGTACGCCGCCTTCTACATCGTTTCAGCCATCAACACGGTGTGCAAGGCGATGACCCTCGACTTCAAGTCTCCGAGCGCGGAGAGATCCATCGTTCTAAAGGGGACGAACTACAGCATCACGCCGAAAGTTGTCTGCGAAGCCCTTGGCTGCCCGTTCAACACGATCAAGAATCACAAAGTCGATCTCAGCCTCGACACTCTCCAGCGCGTCCTCGACTTCGTTCGTGCTGATGGCAACAACCCAGCATTCGTGGAACAGCTCGAGATGTTCCTGACCAAGACCCCTGTGTCGAACCCGGACGCCGAATGCTTCTCGTGGACGACAACGGATCTCAAAACGAGGGTGAAGGACTATCGAGCTCGGCTGAAACAACAAGGATAGTTATGACGTGGGTTCACTGTAACGAAGACTCGTTTCGTCTTTTCGACGTGGTCTTTGGCTTGATACTGTGCTTAATTATTGCCTTGCGCCGTGACATACACTGTGCGAACTATAGTGCATTCAATTTCGACACCTATCGGAGGTAGCCGAAAGTTCTGCAGACCGTCTGCAGAACTTTCGGCTATGTCCGAAAACGTGGTGCGATGCCCGTAGAAGGTGCTAAATTACCCCTGATGATGGAGGAAGCGGTGCAGAACAAAGGATGGTCATTTCTCAAGACTAAGCAGTCGTAATTTCCACTCCCGAGCGGGTCGGCGGCAAGGAGAACAGCTGGGGTGCACATGGAGAAGATAGGCCTCTCCCGCTAGAGCATAACGAGATTGTGATCAGGAGCACAGCTCCGTAATAGGACAAGACAACGGGTGTGTACGCGATGTGGCGGGATCCTCGTCATAGAGGGTTCTCGCCCATGTGGGACACAATTATCGCTGCTGCGCCCGCACTGCGAAAGGACCAACTTTCCCATGCAGCCATTGCAAAATCCCACAAAGCGATGCTACGTAGGCATCAGACGACGTTGATGTGTAATTTCACTCGTGCAGTTAGGCGCATGAGGGGAGGGGAACAGACTTGACCCAATTCTCTTCATCCCCGCGCTCCCTCTTGACGGTGGACGATGATCGTCTGCACTGGCGTAGCGGACGAGTCGGGGGAAGCTGGAGCTTGCCTGTGCCAGCGCTATCTGGAGATCCTCCTGCTCCAGTCAGCCATCGACGGGGTAAGTCAGGTGATGTACCTGTGTTAATGGCTACATCTGACCTCTCCCGTAGAACGGTCCGCCCGGCGATGGACTGTGCGGTGGTTGTGAGCACCCCAAGGTATCTCACATCGACGCGAAAGGCGGATGCGTGGCATGCGAGAGTGCCTGCAAGATGTTCTCCAAGGTCAGTCTCACGTGCTATCTCTGGCATTGGTCTTTTCGCTAACGTGACCCGCCAGAGCCCCGATCGCGCAGACGAGGGCTTTCGGTCGATGTGCGTGTGCGGCCATCGGTATTTCGTCCACCACGAGCTGGGAACGTGCGTAGTCTCGCTCGATAGGTTCGCAGTCGCTGACGGCTTTACAGCGGAGGCGTTGCGGCCGCAACTGGTCAGATCCAGGCGTCAGCGCCAGGGACCTCGGCCGCAGCCCAGGGACAGCGCATTGTTAGCTTCGAGGAGACTATGGCTCCTGTTGCTCCGGCTGTGAATGGCGGACGGCAAGAACACTATTCGCGCTCAGGCGTCTCCAGAGCTGTTCCAAATTATCGTCTCGCCGCGGTCACCATCCCTCCGCAGGTGCCGCCGTCCGGGAGCAAGAGTCGCCAAAAGGACAAGGTGCCCGCGAAAGCGAAATATGGAGTTCTCTTTCTACCCTTCGCAGTACGTTGCGTGGACCGTCGCGGACGCTGGTCTCACTCCAGCTAACTGTGCCTGGCAGATCCACCTCACTCACGACAAGTTCGACAAGTTCCCGAGCAACCTCCCGCCTATGACGCTCGCGTTTAACTCCCTCCCAGCCGTTATCACAGCTGCAGAGCGGTACAACCTCACGTTTACTCTCGCTGTGTCGAAGACAGGCAATACCGTTCAAGTCCAGGCCGACATCGAGCAAGGTCTCGCAGAATATTTCCACCAGAACGACTTGTCGATCGCGGATGCCGACGTTGTTGGCACCGTTGAGCCTCCAGTCCAGCCCCACGCGAAGGATTGGGTGGTAGTCGAGCTCACTAAGAAGCGCCTGCAACAAGCGTGGGAGTTGGCGGTGTCAAATACCCCGTTCGCGCGAATGGACAGTGCATTTCTGAAGAGGGTGGGCGGAAAGGTGAAGAACCCTCGCGTGGAAGGACAGCCGCTTCTAGTGCTTGGTACGTACGCTTGAGGATGGAAAAGGCACCGCTCATAATCTTCCCATAGCGCCGCTCCGAACGTACGTGTTAGGCCCGCTTCCACGCCGCAACGATCTACCTCCCGTCGTCGTGCAAGCTCTTCGCCCAAATGAAACGCACCAGTGTTTTGCCTGGCGAGCGCTGTACGACTTGGTCGGTGCTGGCTCAGAGGCCACTCAGACGCCACCGGAGAACCTGTGTCAACAAGTGTGTGTCGCCGCTTCTCACTCTGAGAGTGGGGCGCCCGTCCTACGTCCAACTTCGTCTCGCGCCCCTTCGCACGAAGCCTCCAGGAGCGCTGCTTCTGGTTCGACGTCTCAAGCGCGAGCGGCCCCCGCGGGTAGCAACACACTAGCACGTGCTCCTCAGCCCCGTCCTCAACTTTCTCGCGCCCCTTCGCACGAAGCCTCCGGGAGCGCTGCTTCTGGTTCGAGGTCCCAAGCACCAGCGGCCCCCGCGGGTAGCAACACACTAGCACTTGCTCCTCAACCCCGTCCTCAAGGGCGATTCCTTGCGCAGGCAGCTGTAAGAGCCAAATCTCCAGTACGGAAAGTTGTAAACTGATGGGTCCCCGTGGCAGCGACAGCCTCGTATCGCAATCACGTTGCGCACGTGGGAGACTGGGCAGCAGGCGGATGCCATGGTCGTCGACGATGAGGAGAACGATCCGCCTCGTCCTCCTGAGGAGAACGATCCGCCTCGTCCTCCCGAGGAGAACGATCCGCCTCGTCCTCCCGAGGTCATCGACGTTGACCTCCTGGACGACGACCACGACGACGATCCAGCGCGTCCTCCTGCAGGGGATCCGGCGGGCCCTCCTGTCGACGACCAGGCGCAGGCGACCGCAGCGCCGGAAACTCCGGCTACAGTGTCGCACGATCTGTACAGCACGCCAGAGTCGATCAAGTACCGCCGCGAGCGCTTGGCAAGCTGCCGAGAAAAACTCCTAAGGATCCTCGCCGCTGTGCCCCGCCTGCGCCCATTTGCGCTCTGTGGGAGCGAGGAGCGCGAGACCTATGGGCCGTTGATCGAGAAACTGTTCCTGAAGATGATCAATTCGCGGACGCCCCTGCGGGAGGAGACGTTCGACAACGTGCTGACCGTCAAACAGGGGAGTTGGACGGGACTTCTGGTATCGTATGCCTTCGACTGGAAATGGTACGCAATGACACTGCTCTCCAAATGTCATGGATGATTGATGTTCGCTCAGTGGTCAGTCGAATGGACCAGGCGTTGAGCGAGCGTTTCGCTCGGATGCTGTGGACCATATTCTGTCTCGCGATACGCACTGGCAGAGGGTTGGCGGGTACAGTGTACCTGTCGAGGATACGACAGGGTGCGATGCAGCTCGGTACGCTCAGTTCCGGGCGTATGGCGCAGTGTTTGGCTGGTCCCTCGCGCGTGGATGGGTACTGCCGACGATCTCGCCCTTCTTCATTCTCGCACTTCTCTGGGAGGACCCGCTCATCATCTCTGATCTCGCCCTCGTCAAGTTGTTGGACCCGGAGCTCTACCCGGTCGTGAAGCTTTGGCCTTCTGCTCACTCGATTCCAATGCCTTCGCGTACCAAGGACTCTTCGAAGGCGATGGACTTCTTCCAATATCAATTGGCGTCATTGAACAAGACGGTGAGTAGTTTCTCTACGCAGGGCGCCGTAACCGACTCGACTACTGACGTCACTTCAGGTCGAGGTACTGAACGCGCGCACAGAAGAGGAGCACCGTCGGTTCACCCTCGTGTTCTTCTCGGAAAGTCTGCTGCGCACTAATCTCAGTCGTCCTCGGCCACCAGAGTGGGCAGCTTTCAAGGAGGGGCTGTCTCTGCCGTTCGGGCCAGATGCAGACACTCTGGCGAAGGTGCGCAGATTGGTTGCAGGCGCGATTCGTATTGCTGACGTTTCCCTGGTGGGCAGTTGCTGACGGGCGACAACCCGGACCCGAAGAAGCCGGACGATTTCAAGGCCTTGGTGTGCGCTCTGACGGGACGCGCGCCAACCCTCGAGACCTTTAAGCGCGGTCTTCGTGCCAAAGGCAGCACCGGCAGGGCGGATGACGAGGAGTTCAAGGCACGGACAGTCCAGCTGATCCTTCGGTACCTGGCTGGGAACGGTCATCCGAAGGTGCAAATGCCGGACGGGAAGATGACGGACAGAGAGACGATTATCGCGAAGATCGCGAGCACTCCAGAGCTCGGAAGCTTGAGGGACGAGCCTGACCTGTTGCGCCGTCGTCTGTTCGCGCTTTCGTGTTTCAGCATGCCGTACTTCCCGAGCCCTTCTCATCACATCGACGTGAGCTATCCCGTTTTGACAGCCACTATTCCGTGTTACTGACGCCGCGCAGCTACGATTCTCACGCGTAAACGTGGAACAACTGAACCCTAAACAGGTGAGGCGTGAGGATCCTTACGTGTAATGGCGCTGACGCAGACGCAGAGAGGGGAGAAATCCAAGGCGTACAAAGCGCGACTGAAGAAGTACACCGAATTCGTGGAAAAATGCGGGTGCCCGTGGACATTCCATACGTGCACCGGGGTCATCGACATACCAGTCGGAGAGCATCTCGTGGGGCTCATCGAGGATGGTTGGGCGAATAAGGATGAGGCAGCGGATAGCCAGTTCGACTTTTTTCTGCACGACATGATTGCGAATACGCGACTGTTCGAGTTCTCCATCGTGTAGTCATAACGTCATGTCAATGATCTTTGCTTTCCGTAACAAGACAAGATTCGTGCCAACAATTCCGGGACCAACCGCAAATTGCTCTTCGCCGTACGCCACGCTAGTTCATACGCATCCTGCGAATGCCAGGGACATGGCTTGTCCAGACCGGCTGGTACGTGCGAGCTTGCTATGGCGCAGCGGCTGGGACTCAACAGAGGACCCGTTCTGGTATAGGCTCTGGAGATATGGGACTGCATCGCACGATGGGGTATCGCACTCGCACTCGATGGAACGCTCAGTCTGTATATCGCGCGTAAGGATCTTCACGAGCTGGTCACCATCAGTGAGGTCTCCTGGAAGGCTCGGGCGGCGATACTCTTCAGACTGTACGGAGAGCTGTCCGTTCCGTGTTCTCTGCGTGGGTGGTTTCACGGTTTCGCGAAGTTCGGCCCGTTCCTTCCGACGCATACTCTGGTGCTGGGCGTAGCACTTGACGGGGACGGAGCTGTCTCGTACTGTTCAACTATCCGTCACGCATTCCCCAACCTCGTATCGTTGTCAGTCCTCGTCCGCACGAGTCAAGCCGTGGATTACGGCGACAACAAAGCTCCTGATCTGTTTCTCTCTGGTCTGGCTGCTCTGCTCCTGGATCTACCGCGCCTGCGACGTCTCGCGGTAACGATGACGCTTGAAGCGGACGAGACGCCGCTACATGTACGACCTCTACTGGAGGCCATTGGGAGGACCAGGCTTGATCAGCTTCGGCTGTGTCTTACAGGTCGGGCGCTCGACGCGGCGTCGAGCGG